>CM042159.1:1784553-1802053 GCA_023376005.1 Doryteuthis pealeii | reverse complement strand
GGTTAGGGTTAGGGTTTAGGTTTAGTTTAATGGGAAAATAAATAAATAATATATCAGTCAAGAATTTTTCCCCTTTGTTTATGATAAACTTATAGAAATAACCACCGATTTTTTTACAAACCACAATAAAGATGAAAACTACAGTCAGAAAAATCAAAATTATGCAAATTTAATCTATTTTGTGATTAATGAAGTGATAGACAATTATTATTGGGAGGAAATATATTGCCAAGGTGAATAACGAACAGAAGAAATAAGTTTAATTAACATTTAATTAATGAAAAAAAACTCGTGATAATAGAGGTTCCAATAATCAAATTATGGACTTCTAAAACGGTCGATATAAAGGGGGTTAAAATACTTCACAGATTGGGTCATTGTTATGTTCCGATGCTGGGAGAGACATGGAAGACCTTAGGAAGGTCGGAGGATACAGCATTGAAAATCAGTAAAATCATCATCATACTGCATTGCATACTCATCTTGCGTCACATATTACACTGTATATTAGAGTACACCACCTACATAGTCGTGGTTGCACACAGGTGTACTTGTCTTCTACACTTGGATACTTATCTTGTATTTCTTTTAACTTAGCTTGGTCTTCCATCATGTATTTATTCCATCTCTTGGGCTGGTATCTTCTTAACTTGAACTGGTATCTTTTTAGTTTTGACTGATATCTTATAAGCTGGTGTTTTTAGCTGGATCTTTTGATATTCGAACTCTGTCCGAGACGTTTCGTGTTGTTTGTTTATTCTTAGTAACAACACAAGACATTAATTTGGTTTTGAGCTCATATATATTTTCTATAGGAAATGTATGTTAACACAGGGTTAAGGAATGTCAATCATCCCTCTCTACGCTACTGGCGAAGAAATGTAAGTGTTTATTAGCATGTATCGAATAAAATTAGACAGGGAAGATTGAGAAGACAGTAACAAACCAATTTTCCTTCACTATGTCGACTGGAGCGTTAGAATACACCGACTGCATCACTGCAGAGGGGTAAGACTTCCCCAATGAGGCCACCTGTTGGCCGTGGGTGGCACCCATGATGCTTAAGGATAGAATCCAGAAGGCTCAGCAGTCCATGACCTGCAACACCCAACTTTGGCTTTTACTTGGGCTAGATGGACGGTCGGAGAGGTCCCCTCTGATCAATCGGCTAGCACATATACTATTGCCCCAATCCTATTGCCTTTATAGAAAGCTCAGGCCTTTATATCATATATGTGCTAGATGGCGGTGGCTGAGGGTCTTCATGTCCTGAGAATGACGTTAAACTCTGTCTAATGCTGAGGTTCCAGTTCTGGAGGTCTGGGGAATGTGGAACATCCCTTCATCAACATTGCTCCCTGGTCCACTCTGATCCGGAGTGGTAGTACCTGTTAGGGTCTCATCTATGAGTTAAATAAGAATTTAGATTGAGTATCCATTGAAATGAATTTATTTCAAAACTTTTTCAAAATGAGTTGGTGGTGGGAATGATTCTATTCAGGACCTTCTTTTTCTGCATATATATATATATTAAAAAGATTATATATACCTTTTTTTTTCATATCATATAGTAGAACTTTTTTCGTAGACCCCTGAAGAACTCGATAGATGACAATTCTATACAGAGCAATATATGTAAATATGAAATAAGAAAAGCTTGTAATCTAGCATCTTAGCTATTATAGAATTATATTCATAGTGACTAACATCACAAGATTTTAATTTTTTAGTTTTTCAAATCAATATATATATATATATATATATATATATATATATATATATATATATATATATATATTATATTTTTCTTTCTTTGAAAGTATAAATATTGCTCTGTATATAATAATTTATTAGTTATTATGGATTGAGCACTCTTAGGGATTTATAAAAACCCTTGTGCAAATCTATAAATTCGCTCCTACATGAGCATACATTATGGATGTACAGTGAGATATTGATTATCCCAGATAGAATAACCCCCTACTTAACTGTCAATTGGATGATTTTACACAGACACACACACACACACACACACACAAACCACACACACTATATATATATATATATATATATATATATAGGTAAAATCATCCAATTGACTGGTAAGTAGGGGATTATTTTATTTGGGATCATCAATATCTCACTGTACATCCACAATGTATGCCATGTAGAAGGGTTTTTATAAATTCCTAAGAGAGCTCAATGCATCATAACTAATAAATTAATTATATATAGTGCATATATATAATATATATATATATATTTTATATATAATATATATATATAAAACTTGTTGGTAATCCTCGCGGTGAGAAAAAAACCAGAAATAGTTTGATTGTAAAATATACTAACAAAACATCAACCGGAAGAAAAAAACTTGTAAAAAGAAAAGACAAAGATAATCGTACCAAAAAGAATAATCTATCAGTACAATATTCTGGTCAAAAGAAAAAAATTTATATGATATATAATATATATATATAATATATATATATATATATATATAAGATATATATATTCATACAAACCCACCAGGAGACTAAAGCTAAATAAGTAAAAAAGTGTTCATAGTAAGTAGAGCAAATAATAGAGATAAATCTAATGAGTAACGAACCTACTAAAAGATCGCTCAATGCTCTCAGGGTTAGATCTGCTCGGAATGATCTTAGCCCTGAGAGCAGTAAGCAACTTTTAGTAGGTTCGTCAGACCATTAGATTATCTTTATATATATATATATATATATATATATATATATATATATATATATATCAGCTAATATCTAATATAGTTATACCTTTGTGTATGTGTGTGTTCTCTTGTTAGAATGTTCCTGTAGATGTTTTGTAATTTAGTCTTGCGAAGTTGTTTTTTTTCTAAATTATAGGTTTCTTAGTGTTGTTATCCAGGCGATAAGGGCAATAGGTATATTTTTCTCTAATAACAAATTTCTATCTGATTGACTATTGTAGTTGAATTTGAAACGGTTGCCATTTGAGACTACTGACAAGATATTTGTTTTCATCGTGTTTTTTTTTCTTCTTTTTAATGATAGGCGATAAGGTGAGACTGTTTGTTTTTGTGAGGATCCAAAATGCTGAGACGAAAGGTTAATAAAAACGTGGACAGATGTAACAGCAGGAAGAGAACAAAATTTATGGGGAAGATGAAAGGGGAAAGCGAAGAAGAAGAGGAGAAGAGAAAAGAGTAGAAAGAAAGAATGTGGATAGATGAGACAATTGAGAAAAAGAAGCAGTAAAAAGAAAAAGAGAATGAAAAGAGAGGAGAAGAAAGAAAAGAAAAAAAAACAAGCGAATAATAGAGATGTGGAAAAGGAAACACTGCGAATATTAACAGAGTGAGCTTTTTTTAACGAAATATCTATCACAATCACTAGATGTCTATGCCAATCGGTTCTTATCTTTGGCCCTCTCTATCTCCTTGTCTCTCTCTCTCTCTATGTCTCTCTCTCACTGTCTCTCTCCCTCTCTCGCTGTCTGTCCCCCTCTCTCCCCCCTCTCTCTCTTTCTCTCACTCACATCACACACACAACACACACACACACACACACACACACAATATATATTCTGATAGTTATTTACCTTAGTTGAATAGATAGGCCATGTCATTTTCACCAAATTTTTAAAGAAGCATACGTGGAGCCCACACACAGTTCTAAAAGTACTGTCACATTCATATCCTTTTTTTTTTAACACACACAACACAACACACAACACACACACACACACAACACACACACATATATATATATATATATTATATATATATATATATATATTTAAAACTAGGAGAAGGAAAACTCTGAATTCAAACCTGTTAAACTCCGCCTAAAAATAGCCGTGTGTCACATCCTATTCGCACGGAGGTGTCAGTAAATATGAAGAGAAAGCAAAGAAAAAGTAAAGTAAAAATGTAAAGTCTTCGGGTTGGCCTAAAGTCGGTATCAGCCAATCAGCGAGGAGTCTATCCCTTTTTCCCCTAGACCAAGGAGATAGTTTTGGCGTCTGAGATGGAGCTACCCACCTGCAATCAGCTCCTCACTTTACCGCACTATGCTACTCATACGCTGAGTTGGCGAGGGCCGGTGTCGAATCAGGAACCTTGTGATTCCTAGACAAGTGTTCTACCGACTGAGCTAAACCGGGTGAATTATAATTCGCTTCTTTGCTATGTTTTCTTATCGAATAAAAACGAAAAAGAACAAAAAAAGAATTGTATAAGGAGATATTAATTTAATTATTCAATAAATAAATAAGTTATTGATTAGAGACGCGACTGATGAATAAAAGTAGGAAAGATTAAATGAATGAATTAAGGAATGAATGAATGAATAAATAAAAATATCATACAATCATCCAAGTAAGTGATCATGACATACTGGTCACTGCTGGAGAAGCAAGCGACGTTCTCCTGTGGACACTTGCATGGACACACCAGTGTAAGCTGACCCACAAAGACCTATATCAGCTCTGTACGGATTCTGGGTGCCATTGGGAAGACCTGCCAGAGCGAAGACCGATGGGAACAGGTGGTGAGAGAGAATCATGATAATCCATGTTGTGAGTACGCCCAGATTGATGATGATGATGAAGATGATGATGATGAAGGAGACGTGAATGAACGTAGTCAATAAAGAAAGAAATTTTTTAAAACGACTGAAAGAAAGAATTGATCAGAGACGCAATTAAAGAGAGATAGAAAGAATGAAAGAAGATAGGAAAGAAGAAAAGAAAGAAAGAAAGAAAGAAAGAAATGAAAAAAGTTATTGCTTGGGAAAAAAATTAAAAAAGAAGACATTTTAATCACTTAATGTTTCATTTATATAACATCCTGCGGTCGGCTCATTCACCAGATCTATCCCATGGCGATACCTGGGGATACCTGAAGGCAAGAAATGAACGATAGATTTTGGACCGTCACAGGGTAAGATCTCAAGGATTTAGGATGCGGGTATGACAAAACACAAAAGAACCAAAAATAAAAAGGAAAAGAGAAAGTAAAAGACATCGAGATAAGAAGAAAAAGGATGAGAAGAAAGAAGAGAAAAAATGAAATGGAATGAGTCTAATAAGAAAAAAAAACATATATTGGATGAAGACGAAAGGGAAAGCGAGAGAAGAAGAAATGAACCACAAGGAAAGGAAGGAAGAGGAGAAGAGAAAAAAGTAGAAAGAAAGAATGTGGATAGATGAGACAATTGAGAAAAAAAGTAGTAAAAAAGAAAAAGAGAATGAAAAGAGAGGAGAAGAAAGAAAAGAAAGAAAAAAAAGCGAATAATAGGGATGTGGAAAAGGAAACACTGCGAATACTTACAGAGTGAGCTTTTTTTAACGAAATATCTATCACAATCACTAGATGTCTATCTCAGTCGGTTCTTATCTTTGGCCTCTCTCTCCTGTCTCTCTCCTCTCTCTCTTTCTGCTGTCTCTCTCTCTGTCTCTCTCTCTAATAATATTACATAAGCAAAGTCAGAAAATAAATATATGTTATTAAAAACAAAGGTAAAGATGGCGTCTTTGAAAGGTAGAGGGTAAAAATAGCGGGAAAAGTGAAAATTATTTAAAGAAAAAAATAAAAGAATTTAACCCACAAAGGGGGTTGTTTAGAAACAAACAAACAAACAAAAAAAAAAGGAAGAAAGAAAGAAAAAAGGAAGAAAGAAAAAGAGCGTGATAGTTAAAGAAGGAAGATGAATGAGAACAGTTTATAGATAATTTTTTAAGCGTAAAGACTGTAATGTGTAAATAAAGAAAGACAGGGAAAGAGGAAAACGGAGAGAAAGAAGTGATTATATGAAGAAAGAAAGGAAAAGAAAGAAGGGTGGTTAAAGAAGGAACCTGAATGAAAATATTCAATAAAAAAGATTGTTTAAGAACGAAAAAAGAAAGCATTAATTGAATACAGAGCCTAGGAAGAAAGAAAGAAAGAAAGAAAGAAAGAAAAGAATGACAGTGATGATTAAAGAAAGAGGAAATAAATTTCTATAAAGAATTAGAAAGAAAGAAAGAAGAAAGAAAGAAAGAAAGAAAGAAAGAAAGAAAGAAAGAAAGAATGAAGTGAAAGAATTAAAGAAAGAAAGAAGAAAAAAAATAAAGAATTACGAAAGAAAGAAAGAAAGAAAGAAAGAAAGAAAGAAAGAAAGAATGAAAGAATGAATGAAAGAAAGAAAGAAGAAAGAAAGAATGAATAAAGAAAGAAAGAAAGAATTAGAAAGAATGAAAGAAAGAAAGAAAGAAAGAAAGAAAGAAAGAAAGAAGAAAGAAAGAAAGAAGAAAGAAAGAAAGAAAGAAGAAGAAGAAAATAAAGAATTAGAAAAAAAGAAGAAAGAAAGAAAGAAAAGAAAGAAAGAATGAAAAAAGAAAGAAAGAAAGAATGAAAGAAAGAAGAAAGAATGAAAGAAAGAAAGAAAGAATGAAAGAAAGAAAGAAAAAGAAAGAAAGAAAGAAAGAAAGAAAAAGAAAGAAAGAAGAAAGAAGAATGAAAGAAAAAAGAAGTATTTAAAGACTGATTAAAGAAAGACAAGAAATCGAAAAAAGAAATAAATAAATAAAACATTAATAAATTGAACTGATACAAATTAATGTTAGGCTAGAGAAAAAGAAAAAAGAAAGAGAGTAGAGAAAGAAAAAGAAAGAAAAATTCATGAGATATTAGAAAGAAGGAAAGAGTGAGGGGATGTTAAGAAAGAAAGAAAGGAAGAAAGAAAGAAAGAAAGGACGAGAAGATACTAAGAAATCAAGAAAGCAAGAGTTGTTGGGAATATTAAGAAAGAAAGAAGAAAGAAAAGAAAGAAAGAAATGTTTTTCAAATTTATGAATAATTAAAATATGAAAAGAATGGTTTAAGAACGAAAAACAAAATGGTTAACGATTCATATGATTAAAGAGAGAACAAGCAAACAAACAAACAAACAAAAATAAAATAGTTTCTTCACAAAAAAAAAAGAAAGAAAGAAAGAAGTGGTTAAAATATAAAAGAACGGATAAGAAATTAGGGCAAAAGCAAAGAATAAAATAACGGATAATGAATGGAGAAGAAAAAGCCATAAATAAATTCAGAATGTAATTATAAATAAAAACACAAAAGGGGGGGTGGGGGAATGAAGCAATGTTTAAAAACCAGGTCATTGGGGGGGGGGTAAAGGTTTAAAGACGAAGAAGAAGAAGAAGAAGAAGAAGTGGAAGTAGAAGAAGAAGAAGGAAAGAAGTGGAAGTAGAAGAAGAAAAAGAAAGAAAGAAGTGGAAGTAGAAGAAGAAGGAAAGAAAGAAAGAAGTAGAAAGAAGAAAGAAGGAAAGAAAGAAAGAAGTGGAAGTAGAAGAAGAAGAAGGAAGAAAGAAAGAAGTGGAAAAGTAGAAGAAGAAGGAAGAAAGAAAGAAGTGAAGTAGAAGAAGGAAGAAGAAAGAAAGAAAGAAGTGGAAGTAGAGAAGAGAAGAAGAAAGAAAGAAAGAAGTGGAAGTAGAAGAAGAAGAAGAAAGAAAGAAGAAGTGGAAGTAGAAGAAGAAGAAAGAAGAAAGAAAGAAGTAGAAGAAAGAAGAAAGAAAGAAGAAGTGGAAGTAGAAGAAGAAGAAGAAAGAAAGAAAGAAGTGGAAGTAGAAGAAGAAGAAGAAGAAAGAAAGAAGTGGAAGTAGAAGAAGAAGAAGAAGAAAGAAAAGAAGTGGAAGTAGAAGAAGAAGAAGAAGAAAGAAGTGAAGTAGAAGAAGAAGAAGAAGAAAGAAAGAAGTGGAAGTAGAAGAAGGTGTAAAAGTATAAGAAAGAAAAAAAGAAAAGAAGGTATAAACCAATAAGAAAGAAAAAAGAATGAAGAAGAAGAAGAAGAAGAGGTACATTCTGAAAAACAAAATGGAGGAAAATTTTACTATTTTCGAAAGAAGACTGAAGCGTGGAATCCAGACAATAAACAGGCTTTAATAGCATTCAGATTTCATTGTTCAGCTTTTCGCACGATATTCGTATCTTGTGCAGAAAAGAAGTCAATGCCCAAAGTCTCAACTGACCTAAGTTAATCGGTTCAAAAAACAAAAAAAAAAAAAAAAAAAACAATCTGTCAGCTGAATGCGGCGTTTTTGGTGTTTTTGTTTATTTCTTTTGTTTTTGTTGTTGTTGTCTTTTTATTTTCTTTATTGCTTACGTGTCGCTGTCTTATCTTTACGAGCAAACGTCAGTTTTAGATGTTGATCCTTCATTTAATACTAGAAGTAGCTACTCGGCGTCGCCTGGGTGGAGGTTTTTTTAAATTAGTCGCAGATCCATTATTACTTATTACAAGTTAGATCCTCACTGGATGCCCCATAAAATCCCCATGTAAATATATAACAATATAGTAAGACATTTTAATTTAATAATTTACAATTAAAAAAGAAAACGATATAAATGAGGCGATTAATTCAATCAATCAACATCATATTTCAATTAACTTCTGTTACTATACAAATTTTGATTTTTAGATATCTTCCCAAATATAAATAAAATCTTCATTATTTTTGCTCAAAAACCAAGCTCTGGTGATAGTGAATGTCTATATATATTTAATTTGTTGTTATTGTTTTATTTTCGAAGTTTCCTCCGGACATACACATATACACAACTGTCTTTTATATATGTATAGATGGGTTGGTTGGCTGGTTGGTTGGTTGGATTTTACGGCATCTCAACCTTTGTTGGGTTATTCTATGCCGAAGACATTTATCTTTATTCATTTTTATTAGGTATTCAAATTCTTTCTTACTCATTTTTAAACATATTTTAACTCATTTTTTTAATCTATTTAACCCATTGATGTGACCCTAATGAGCACGACCATTCCAAGTTAAAGTGGATCTAGATTGTAATGGCAATGAAGGTGTACTCCACACTCCCCTGAGCTCCAGAATTGAAAACTCACCACTAGATGCAGTTTAAAGTTATACTCAGGGCACTTAGTCCCTCAGCCACTGCTTTCTAGTACATATATGATGAAAATGGTTGGAATTTGCCATTAGCCCAGTGTAAAATGCAACCAGCTTCCTCCAGAATTTGAACTCGTGTCACCAAGTCTATTTCCTACGACGATAACCGTCACACTACGGACACCCCCAGAGCTGATGAATGAGTAGGAGTCCATTTGAGAACATTACTAACGCGTTCCTCCTTATTTTGTACAGCAGTGCCCAGCTTGTTTTTCTCGTCTTACTTGGAACGTTTGTGAGATGGGTGGCAAGTATCCGCACAGTTGCTCTTTTGTAGGAGTGCGATTTTTCCGGGATTTGTTCAAGACAGCCCGCAGAATCCCCGTGTACTTCCAATCTAGTACTTTCCTCGAAACACTTCGTTAAGTAGAAAACTATTTTTCTCCCTGATTCTGTTCTGTAAATTATTGATACCGCAAAAGCTTTTTTTTTAATATGTGTGGAAATCTGTCATGGCAACCATAAGGGAAATTAAATATTTCAAGAGGCTTTTATAGTTCTATCTGCCTTCAACTCATCCTTGGATTCGTCTTTCTTCATCCTTTTGCTCCAAGCCCTTCACTAAATAAAATGCTATTTTTCTCCCTGCTTTCTTCAGTAAATTTTTGATACTTTAAAAGTTAATGTTTTTAATATATGCGGAATATATGGGTCATGGCCTACCATAAGAGAAATGAACTATTTCAAAAGGTTTTTACAATTCTATCTGTCTTAACTTATCCTTGGCTTCATCTTCCCTCACTCTCTCGACTTTCAAACTTCCGTGAATGTAACAACAAATCCGACAAAACAGTGGAAACATTTATTTAAAAAAACGAAGTCGTTTTTCATCTTAGACCCGAGAGGATTAACGGGAACATGACATTTTTCCGATGTTGCGATGTTTCGAACGAGATAAGGATTAATCTACTTGGGTTTGGATTACAACGCAACGTGGGTTGGGAGGGGTTAAGTCTGTCGAATTTTGGATTATAAAAGAAATATTCAAATCTCGGGGGATAATCTGTCAGGTCTTGTGTGAATTATAAGTGAATGTGGTCCGATTGAAGGTCCGTTACAATGTATTGTAGCGTAACTGTTGACTCGATTGTTCGTGTTCAAATCTCTAACGAGGTTGTGTGTATGTATCATTTCGCTAATACCCCAGGGATTTTGGTTTTTGTCTCCCATTCACCCCATCCCCCCACCTTTTTCATCCGAATTGTTCTCATGATTTTTTTTTTTTTTTGTATTTTGTTTTTTTTGTTTTGATTTGTTTTTGTTTTTGTTTTTGTAAATAAATTGTTTACGTTTTTTTCCTCACTAGTGAGGATTTAATGAAGGTGGAAGGCACTGGACGAAAGTATTTATTAGCATGGATCGATCAACAAATGGAAAAGCAGATATGACTCTCATATGCATTCATCATCATCAGATCGCGCTGTTGGCACGGATCTCCATGACAATCTCTCTCCACCCGTCCCTATCGCTCATCATTCTCGGGAGGTCCTCGATGCAGCATCCTGTATCCGCACAGAGCTGATCAATGTACGTCTTTGCTTGTCGGCCCACACTGGCGTGTCCATGTGCTGGCTTCCACTGGAGGACGCCGCTTATGAGTTTGTCCTTGCTTCTCCAGCAGTGTCCCGCGTATCTTGTCTGTCTTACTCGGATGGTTTGGGTGATATGTGCCAGGTGACCAGTGATTTGGCACTCATATAACTCTACCTCCCTTGGAACTGTTTTTCATATTTGTTGGAGGCGCTCCATGTATAATGGTTATCATCGTGGGATATAGACACGGCGACGCGAATTCAAATCCTGGACGAAGCTGTTTGCATTTCACATAAAGCTAATACTTAGAAAGTTATGAATACACCTATTCCCCCCTCCAGCTATAGGTAAATAGTAAGGCAGACTGGGTTCTTTTACTTTGGTATGTCGACCGGTCTAGGAGAAGGAAAATTCTGAATTTAAACCTGTTGAACTCCGCTTTAAAATTAACCTTGTGTATACATCCTGCTCCTGCAGATGGGTTGGGTAAATACTTATATATTTGTTGTTGCTTTTTGGTTTTGTGTTTTTTTCTTACTCAATGGGAGTCACTTTGTTTATTCAAGCCTTCATCAAGGTTTATTCTTGTCGAATTGTTTGTTTTTTCATTAATTTTACTTTTCAGTTATTAATATTACAACCCGTCCTCGTATTTGCTACTTTTGACCAATATTTATTAACTATTTGCCTATTTTAAACCGCTCACAGCGGCTCTCTCACCGCTGTGTGTTTCTACGAATACCACACGCAAGCAAAGTACAAAACCTAATAGTTAGTTCATTATAATTAAGCAGAATCGCTCAGATTACAATAATAATGGGACTTCATTTGAGTAGAATGAGTTCTGAAGTGAATAAATAATTACTTCTGAAATATCCTATCATACATGTAAAAAAATAACAAGAAAACTTTTTACAGCCGCGGGAGAAATTTAGTAGGCATAGAGTTAAGCAGTTTCTATAATCAAAAACAAATTTTGTGAACGACTTGCAACTGAGACTGATATCCTTGTATGCATTTCTGAATGTGCCGAGAATTGATTTAGTTGTCAAAAAAAGGGCAGACCAATCCATCTTACTAAAAACGAATATTGCATTAAATGAGCGAACCAATAAAACAAATTCATTCTGGTAAGAAATATGAAATTAGTTTTCTTACATGATGTTTTTCTTGTTTATTTTTTTAATTTAAAAGTTTATTTCAAATTTAAAAAAAAAATGGTTTGGTGGTAATGAAGTCATTTTTCAGGACTGTAATGAATTTTATCACAGAGCAAAGCTTTTCTACTGAATATTCATGTAAAATCAATGACATGGCCAGTGAAGAGTCGGGATCTAAATCCAACCGAAAATTTATGGCAGAAATTCAAAAACTTGGTTTTTCAGAAAGCTCCATCAAGCAAAGAATGTCTGCAATTCGGGAAAGTCAGAATTTATTTTCATAAAAAAATACCGCTTTAACTCTTCAACTACTTTAAGGTGCCCAAGTTTGAAATCATGCAAAGGAGAGTCAAAAGTTTTGCAATATTTTGCTTTGCTTTGGTTTCTTTATTTAATGGTATATCAACATCTTCATGGGTCATTCAATACTAAAACCCTCTTCCGCTTTGTCGGTTGGCACCTCTGTAGGATAAAATCCTGCTAATGGGGCCAGCTGTTGTCAGTGGATAGTGACCTTTGATGCTCAAGGACGGAATCCTGGCGGCTGAGCCACAGCATGCAACTCTCCATTTTGGAACTTGCGTAGGCTAGACCAGCAGTGAGATAGGCCCCTTTGATAAAATCGGCTGGTAGTACGTGTTAAAGTCCAATCTATGGGTTATAGAGAAAATGATTTTAAACAATGTTAAAAAAAGTTGAGTTTTTTTAAAAAAGTTGAATACCCATCAAGAATGAAAAAAGTTAAACATATTCGGCATAAAATAACTCAACAGGGGTTAACATGTCGTAAAATCCAACGGAGCAACCAAATCCTTCATTGTAGAAGACCAGTAGTGGTATCATTTAATCAATAGCTAGGGATGAGGAGCTTGAAAACTTTTCCAAAGTTATTAAGCAATATTTTGGTACGTGGAAGTTTTCGGTGCGTAAATCACATGACCGAATCAGTTTAAGCCGTGGTAGGTACCGTTGTGGTTTGTAGTGCCATAATACATTGACACGTTTAGCATTGCTTCACTAAATGTGGGATTTGGAAACCGCAAATACAAACATGAAAATCAGTCTAATTCAGTAATGTATGTTTTCCGAGTTCGAACTGGGCGATAACACCGTGGAAGTAATCAAAAACATTTGTTATGCGGCAGGTTGATAACAGTACAGTAACCAGATGGTTCAAGTGATTTCGCTCGGAGTGAAAGAACCTCGACGATAAGGGAAGATCAGGTAGGCCTTAATGCGTTGATTTTGAGTTCGTACTCCAAGCCATCGAGGCAAAGTAGCATTGAGAGAGAGAATCAGACGAGTCCAGGGTGGTTCACCACTAACTCGACCTTCGCAAGTGTATTAGAAGCTGCTTGATTGTGCCTCATGTTACCAAAATATTTGTATTCGATATAACTTTGTGCAAAAAGAAAAATAATTCTCCTATGAAACAACTACACAAAATATCCCTCGAAGAGTGAGTACTATGTCTGGAAAAGATTATGAAAGTAGAACACTTAAAAGATTTTCATAGTGGTCCTTTTATTTAGCAGTAAATAAACTAATAACAAGTAAGTACAATAACCAGATAGTCCAAGAAATTAAAGTACCGGTTGCAAGAACCTCGACGATAAGGCAAGGTCTGATTGGCTTAAAAGCGTAGATTTTCAGATTCTGAATTCCAATGGAATTAAATATGTAAAAAAATAAAAAATGATGAAAATAAAATAAGAACATACAATTAAAAAAAAAACATTAAAAAAATTAGTTCATACACATTTGGTAGAAGGAAAAAAATAGGTAAATAAAATGGAATTTGAAATCTCTCGCATTTTTCTTGAAAATGAAATAAAACATAAATTTAAATTAAAAAAAGTATTAAAAAAATTAATTCATGGGGGGAAAAAAAGAAAAAGAAAAGAATTATCTATCATTAGTCTGAAGTCGCGATTTATTAGATCGTGCTTTAAACTATAAAGGGAAATCCGATGAATAGCACGGAGAAAGTATCGTGTGAGTTCGTCATCTCAGATTCCAGTGTGGTTAAACACTGCCATGACCTTGGCAAACTATAAGGCAAGGTGAGGTTGGCCTGAAAGCGTGGAATTTAAAGTCAACTTTCAAACCATAGAGGCAAATTCAGTGCACAGTACTGGAAATGTATCGGAGGTAAACTCGGTATCTTAGAATCCAATGTGATTCGCCGACGTCACCACCTCGGCAAATCTATTCTCACTGACTGAATTGTGACTTACGTTACCAAAATGTTACAAAACTTTTGACTCACCCGAGTAATTCATGTCCCACTCAGTGGTTAAAAAAGCAACAAATAAAAACTAACCACAGGTTTCCTTATGTCGTTGTGGTTTTAAGTACACGCGTTTTAATTGGATCAGATATCAGCTCTAAGACTTAATGTTTTAGTATCTTGTTTAAAAAATGTTTTAAGAGACACGGCTCACTTCATACGACAATATCAACTCGATATAACTATTTTATACGAGTCAGGTCGACTGACAGGCGGATTCATGTTGTTTGAAGTTTATTGTCGTTGGTTTAGTCCCTGGCATGAAACACAAAACTCGATACGTTGACTTTCTGTGCATCTGTTCGGGATTTGTTGTCTGTATCTCTTGCTGGCGTCTTCACAGGAAGTTGAGATCTAGCTTTGTGATTTATTGACTAATAAATTGCTATGAATCCAGAACGGCCCAGCTCACATCTACTTACTAAAAACACCATAGGTGACGCAAGATACTAGTTAGTAAGTAGGATCTATTGTGGTTGTTGGGGGCGAATTACCCTAATCTGTAGATCATCCGACTAGAAAACAAAAAAAATCCGGGTTCGATATCGGTCTTCACCAACTTAGCGCATGAGTAACACAACATCAAATTGTGCATTATAGTGGTTGGTGTGGCGCTCCATCCCATACACAAAAACAACCTCCCTGGTCTAGCGCTAGTGAATCAGGGTATTTTCTCTGGCTGTCTGACTGATACCGACTGTAGGCCACTCCGCCGTCTTTACTTTCTACTGTGTTTGTATGTCGTGAAATATTTCCTAACCATTTTGGGGGCTAAATTAAAAAAACAAGCATTTCGAATACTGGTTTACTTAAAGTGTGTAAAATTCAAAAATTTGATGTAATTTCATTTAAAATCCTGAGTATTTTTATGCAAAATTCATGTATGTGCTAATTTATTTTTAATACCCATAGTTGGAGGAATAGTACGTGGATGCATACCTTTCCCAAGGATATTAGTGCTATGTGAAATGTAAACAACCTCGTCTAGGATTTGAATGCGCGTCGATGAGTCCATTTCCTACGACTATAACCATTACACCACGCACCTCCACCTAGTACATATATGAGTGTCTAAACACTATTGCCCGTATGGAAAGCCCCAGACCTTTTTGTCATATATGTGCTAGAAGCCCCACCGGCTGAGGGGCGTAGTGTTCTCAGTATAACCTTGAACTGCATCTAATGTAGTTTCAGATTTGGGGAATATGGAGTACCCCTTCATCGCCATTACTCCCAGGTCCACACTGATCCGGAGTGGAAGTACCTGTTAGAGTCCCATCTATGGGTTAAATAGAAACACAGTTTAAAAGATTGTTTAAAGAAATTGAATACCTATTAAGAAAGAATAAAACATGACATCTACGGCCTAAAAAAAACCAACAAGAATTGACATCCAATCAACCAACGAGCCAATAATTGAAGTGTAACGGTTATCGTCATAGACAATGTATATGCCGATCCGATTTCAAATCCGGGACGAGACTATTTGCATTTCACATTGAACTAATATCTAATTGTGCAAATCCAACTATTCTCCCCCCAGCTTTAAGTATAATAATGTAGACTGGGCTCTTAACTCTGGTATGATGAGCGCTCTAGAAGGAAAATCATAATACAAACCTGTTAAACCCCGCTTACTAAATACGACGTTATGCCACATCTTGCTTGTACGAAAAGGTTCGATGAATGTATATGAACACTATTCCCTAACCTCTAGACATAATATAATTAATAAGACGAATTGAGCTGCCGTTAAAATGATGATTTTTTTCTATTTCCGTCTAATGATTGTGCGATCCACATGAAAAGAATTAGTTCCTAATTAAAAATATATATATTTTCAATTAAACAACAAAAAAACTAACCTAATTTTATTACATGTCTGGCATCCATACTTTGAGATAAGAATGAAAACTGACCCCATTCTTTCATTAAAGCAACCTAGTTCTATTTTACGACTTTCTGTTGTAATTAGATACGTTTTAATCTTTCATCTACGGAAGGTTAACTGTATCTTATGAGAATATACGAAACATACCCACTTTTATCTTGCCTACCGTTTCATGAAAGGTAATAAAAGAACTGCTTAATTTGTAATATAATACTTGCTGTTTTTTTTTAAAATTGTATTTGTATGTTTACAGGGCGAGATAGTGCGGCTACATCGGTATCAACTTAACAGCTATTGTCTAAATCAATAGTTTGATAATAGAACAAGATTTTTTAATTGCTGAATTATCCAGGAAGTATGTATATCTCATCACGAACATACAATACAAATATGTATTATAGCGGTGTTGAGTTATGGTTTCGATGTATCAAAGTTGTATTCGTATGTTTATCGGTTTTGTTAACAGCTCGTTGAGAACATTTTTAGTTTATAATTGAACAAAACCGGACTCATTGTTTTTTTAAACCTGTATGTAATATAATATATATATATATATATATATATATATATATAATATATCCTCGGGTGAGTATATCAATTCATAATGAATTAACAAAGACAATATTTATTCACTGGGAATTGTTAATAGAATAGAAATACAGCAATAACAATGTATGATTGTCCCAACTCTATTGCCCTTATGGCAAAGCAGCAACCATTTTTATCATATATGTGCTAGAAAGCTGTGACTGAAGGTCTTCAATGTCTTGTGTATGACGTTAAAATGCATCTAGTGGTGAAGTTCAAATTCTGGGGAATGTGGGGTATCCAAGTCTGGGGAATGTGGGGTATCCTTTCATTGCCATTACTCCCAGGTCCATAAAGACCCGGAGTGGTAGTACATGTTAGGATCCCATCTATACGTTATATAGAAAAAATTGTTTAAAAACATTAAGATTTAAAAAAAACCTAATACCCATTAAGAATGAACAGGACGATGCGTTTTCGGCATAAAATAACCCAACCACGGTTGACATGCCGTAAAATCCAACCAACTAACCAGAAGTAAGGAAGATACAAAGCAGCTTATACATAGTATATAAGAGAAAATGTCCTAATATAAGATGAATTTCTTGACGCTGTTGTTCAAAGATGAAAGAAAATTACATGCTGAACATGTATTCTCGTGTGCTGTGTGATATGAGGTTACTGAAGCGAGATCCCCCTGTCACGTAGACAGGAGACGCAATTGTTCTTATTACCTTGTCGAGGATAAAATTCGAAAGAGTCGATTGACAGGTGATACCTATGATTTTGAAAGTTAAAAGATGCACTTCTCCCCCTCCCCCATGAGGATTGCTTCCTACGTGGACCCGACATTAAACCATGCCTGTGTTATATTCTGGTACTGTAGTGGGTTGAATAAATACCCATTTCATTCAAGTGGGATTATCACCGATGTGTTCAATTTACATGTGTTGGAAAAGGTTTTACTATAAGAATGCATTGTAAAGGGTTTATTATAGAAATGCATTTGAAAGTGTATTATTATAGGAATGCATAGTAAATGATTTTACTATAGACTGTGATCAATTTGCGGTATTATTAGTAACTTTGTGTGACCACATAAATTCTTATGTAATGCTCCCCGCCAACACCATC
>CM042159.1:1732053-1782053 GCA_023376005.1 Doryteuthis pealeii | reverse complement strand
GAAATAAGTCCTTATATTACAAAAGTCCAAATTCATTTCTTTATTGCAAATGGATTTACAGTGAAAAATGTGTTCGTTTTGACAAAGATGCTAAGAATTGAAAATGTGTTCGTATTTAGCAGTGGAAAATCTGTATTCGATTATTGTATAGATTTTTTTTTTTAGTTTTTAGAGTTCCACTGATTAAAATTCATTCTAACGATAAAAGGAATTACGAATTCACATATAGTATTCGTTTATTTTAGAAAATATTTTTTAATCTAAAATTGTATTTTTATAAATGTAAATCTAAAATAAACATCGCTGCTGGCAAGTATTTTGCACAGGACCAAATATCCATACAGAGCTAATTGTTATATATATTTACCAACCTCTCCGCAAGAGCAGGATGCGACACAAGGTCAATTTTAAAGCGGAGTTTAACAGGTTTGAATTGAGAGTATTCCTTCTACTAGGCAGACTGGGATCTTTAATCTTGGTTAGGCAACCGGTCTAGGAGAAGGAAAACTCTGAGTTCAAACCTGTTGAACTCCGCTTAAGGAATTGTCACATCTTGCTCGTGCGGAGGGGTTGGTAAATATATATATATATATACTGGTGTGTCCATGTGTAAGGGTTCACATGAGAACGTCAGAGTTCGTCTGTTTCTCCAGCATCTCTTGTTAGTCTCACTTAGATGGTTTGTGTAATAGGGAGCAAGTGACTGTATAGCTTCTTTTTGTGGTGTTTTGCTTACAAAATTTATTCAAGTCAGCACGCGGCATCCTTGTGTAGCTCCCAAATAGCTTTTTTTCTCTAACAGTTTCGCTAGTGTTCAACAAAAAAATGACTACCAGAAGCTGACATGCTATAAAATTAACCAAATAAACAAACAAGGAATAATATTTGATGACGTACAAGACATTACAGGAAACCTAACTTCACAGCTTCGAACTATTTTAAAATAGGAATTTCAGAAATAGAAAACGTTGCGAAAATTAGCGAATTTAATTCATTGTTGAATTCCGTCTTTGTACATGCAGCTTTAGTCTCGATACCTTTCGATTGCACACAATATTTTGAAGAAAATTAACGTTTCACACATTGTTGATTTCTATTTCGGTAAATAGAGCAACACTTTTAAGCACTTTTGAGTATTTTGAAGAACATCAACTTTTCATTTATTGTAACTATGTAACTTGCTAAATACAGAAATGTTTTTTTTTTATCTTATTTTGATAAAATTATGGTTTCAGTCATTGTTTATTTCTATGTTAGGAAATACAGCAAAACTTTGATTATTTCCTATAACTCCAAATTAAAAAAGGGGAACCACTCCGATTGAATGATAAATTATTTATTTATTTATTGGTTTACTAGGAAAAAATTAGATGGGGTTAGGGTTAGGGATTAGTGTTAGGGTTAGTTTAATGGGAAAATAATGGGTAGATTGATTAACAGACAAAATTCATTCAGAGTGGTTCCCCTCTTTTAGGTTGGAGTTATAGGAAATAACCAAAACTTTTTTAGCACATGGTATTTTGAAGAAATTGTGACGAAATTAATGTTTTATTCATTGTTTATTTCTATGTTGGTAAATACAGCAACACTTTTTAGCTCATCGTATTTTGAAAAAAAATAACGTTTTATTCATTGTTTAATTATATCTTGGTAAATACAGCAACACTTTGTTTAGCATATTGTGTTTGAAGAAAATTAACGTTTTATTCATTGTTTATTTCTATGTTGGTAAATACAGCCACACTTTTTTAGCAAATCGTATTTTAAAAAAGTTTCATTCATTGGTTATCTATATCTTGGTAAATAAAGCAATACCTTTTAGCCCATCGTGTTTTAAAGAAATTTAACGTTTAATTGATTGTCTAGTTTTGTCTTTGTAAATACGGTAATACTTTTTGACTGCACATCATATGCTGAAGAAAATTAACGTTTCATTCATTCTTTTTTCTATTTTGCTAAATAAAGCAATACTTTTTTCGCACATTGTATTTGGAAGAAATTAAGGCTTTCTTCATTGTTTATTTCTTTTTTGGTAAATACATCTTCACTCGCGACACTTTTATAACAAACTTTGAATATACAACATGTGTGACAATTAAGTATCACCTGTTTCTATACGCCCATCGGATTGTTTTTCCTCTTCATATGGCACTAGGAATTAGTCTTAACCAATTCTCTTCATTTATGCTCTGATAAATCATTGCTAACTTAAAGGGTTTCAAATACTGTATAAATAAATAAACCAATACACCTCACGTAACAAATTCGCTACAATCTAAATAAATAAATAAAGTGGATTCACAAATTTCCCCCATACAAACACAGGCTTAATATAGATAGAGAATCATGATATTTCTTTAAAGGGGCACAAACAACATAACATTAAGTATCGAAAAATAGCCCGGATGTCAAAGTAAGATGTTACAATTGTCGAAACTACAATATACAAAGACAGATAGATACTCAGCAGCCAGAGAAATAGACTAATAACTACTTTCTTGAAGGTAATATGTCAGTTTCATTTTTTCACCGGTTGAAGAAGATAGGATCTTCAAATTTTGCAAAAAAATGTTTGATAATTCAAATCCAAACAACTTTTTCGACAGCTCCTTTTAGTTATTACTATAATTTGTTATGTTGCTCTTGTCATCTTGATTTCATTTATATAAGAAGCATACGTGGAGCGATATATATAATATATATATATATATATATATATATATATATATATATATATATTATATATATATATATATGTAGTATATTAAGAAAGATTGACAAAAACACAGGTTTAAATGAGTTAAGTGGTGAGTTTATTGACCGACGCTGTAGTGTTTCGATCTTTTTTCGACAGTTCCTTTTAGTTATTCGTTATGTTGCTCTTGTCATCTTGATTTCATTTATATAAGAAGCATACGTGGAGCAATATATATATATATATATATATATATATATATATATATGTGTGTGTGTGTGTGTGTGTGTGTGTGTGTGTGTAGTATATTAAAAAGATTGAAAAAAAACACAGGTTTAAATGAGTTAAGTGGTGAGTTTATTAGCCGGATATGGATTATGGAAGGTAATAAGAATTTTTTTATCACGAATAACGAAAAAAATTTCTTATTACCTTCCATATACCAACAAATTCCCTGAAGATGATCTAATTAATAGATCGAAACACTGCAGCGTCGGCCAATAAACTCACCACTTAACTCATTTAAATCTGTATTTTTTTCAATATTTCTTAATATGCTACATACCGTCGGATTCACTTCCTTTTCTTCACACACACACACATACACACACAACACACACACACACACACACATATATATATATATATATATATATATATATATATATATAATGTTGTCACCTACATTACGTCTCCTCAGTGTGGTTAGACTTTGCAAGCTACCCCGGCAGGGATAAAAACCCGATTGATTTTCTGTCAGTCCGGCGTCTTGACCCCTTGGCCATCAGCCACCTGCAGGAAAAGAGTATATTTTAACTATTAAATACATACATAGGTATATATGTTACAGTCGTTAGAAAGCTCCCATCCGGTTTATAGGAGAGCGTTGCTCTTATATATATATATATATATATATATATATATAATATAATATATAGTTTATAATTGCCCCTTTATCTTTTCCGTTGCAGTGACATTGATAATTTAACCAAGAATGTTCAATATATAATAAAGATAGAGATTTAATAATAGTAAAAAATAGAAAAGAGTTTTGGGTTTACTACAGTTTTGATCTATATGATCTCATTTAGGATCCTGCCTTATAGTTAACTAATTTTAAGTCATTACTTAGAGTTTAACTAAGTAATGACTTCTACTATATCTATCTATCTATCTATCTATCTATATATATATATATATATATATATATATGTGTGTGTGTGTGTGTGTGTGTGTGTGTGAAAGAAATAACTTTGAAAAGTATAATACAAGTACCCGTCTTCGACCTATGCATTTCGATCACATTTTCATTTGAACAAGTGTCAGATTGGCGTCGCTTGATGTTTTGTTGCTGTCAAAATAGTTTTAAGTAGGTGTTTGATGTGTCTCGAAAAGAAGGCGATTTTTTTCAAAAACAATTTTATTACTTACAACTCGATGAGACTGGTCTCATTCAAAACAATCTCTTCAATCGACGATTGGAATGTTTTGAAGCTAATAAATGTTTTTTTATTCATTCTTCATTTTCTGTTTTAGTAAATAAAGTATCATTCTTTATGTTACATAGCTCTTATGAACATTAAAGGGCCGGGTTAGCTCAGTCGGATAGAAACCACAAGGTTTCTAGTTCGATACACGCCCTCGTCAACTCAGCGTGTGAGTAGCACAGGGATCTGTGCGGTAAAGTAAGGAACTGATGGTAGGTGTGGCGCTCCACCTGATACGCTAAGATAATCTCCTTGGTCTAGTGATTATGAAAAGGGGATAGACTCCCTCGTTGATTGGCTGGTACCGACATTAGGCCGCCCCGATGACTTTTACTTATATAATAGAGAGAGAGACAAAAATATAGATAGGAGATCTTATTTTATTACTTGTTACTCTGCTCCTCCTGGTGATGCGTCTAACTCGTTGCTGCTAACTGGTTACTTGTTTAATTTCTGATTCTGTCCGCCATGTTATTTGCTTGGCTTATTAATGCTGTTTTTTCTTCTTTGTTAATTCTTCTGGGCTGAGCTTAACATTGCTTTTTTTTCTTCATTTAATAAACACAACAAGTCTTAGGTTTTATTGCTTGATCAAGCTTTATTATCTTCAAGCCCTTATTGATTGATTCCACCGTGGGGATTGAGATGACCCGGAAGAGACGACAACCACGTCTGCTCTGCTTCCAAATCGGGTCAAATCTAACTCTAAACTATTCTCACGTGTCTGTCATGGCACATTTTCAAGGGATCAAAAGGTCATAACCGTCACCGGTAATTTACCCATAGACTCCCTGATCCCAGAGTTAACGGCCCTTAATTTCAATTCTTAGCTACAGGTCTGTTCACAATTCATGTCCTCACATGAATTGTAACAATATTTTGTGACCACACTTCGGCTTTGGTCAAAGGAAGGTGTGTCACTTTTCAGCTCATAATAAATAAAATCTATCACATCAGAGAAATGCTGATTTTGAATTTCGTCCAGAATCCTCGATGTTACCAACTAGAAATAAAATAGTCTATACATCTATATCTCTTTACATACCTATCTATGTAGCTCGGGGTTTCCCGACCAGGAGTGCTCGTATCATTCCAGTTGGCACGAGAAGCGTCCGTTCAAATTTAGATTTTTTTTACAAAAGTGTAATTAATTTAGCAAGTAATTAAAATATTAATGTCTGATTTTTGTTTACATATTACATTAGATTTAAAGAGTGAAATATATGATCTTTTGATAAAACTGTAGTATGGAATCACATTTTATATTTCTGAACAAAAGTATGAATTGTAGGGGTGCGATGTCAGAGCAAAATTCTTTTAAGGGTGTGGGAATAGAACAAGGTAATCGAAATGACTGGTAAGTAAGGGATGATTTTTTTATTCGTTTGGGGAAGAAGTCTGACAAACAAAAAGCAAAGGTTTACGTTGTATCTTTTTTGGCATGTCCTAGAATTTAAATTTATTATTGTTGTTGTCATGATTTTTTTTTATTTAGTGAGCAATGAGAAGATTTAATTTCTGGTGATATATTTTCTTTTTTTTCTTTTCTTAAAATTTTTTTTTAGATTCCTTGTATTTGTAAAACCTGTCTGATGAAGCTAGATACTTTTGTTGAGTTTCTGGTCGAAGTAAAAATATAACGGGATGACGTTGTTAAGTTTTTCTTTCTTTGAAAGTTATATATATATATATATTATATATATATATATATATATATATATATATATATATATAACACTAAAAGTGGATGAATCATATGTAATTTGGGAGAGTATTTTATTAATGAATAAAATATAAAATAAATGGGGGGGGGTACACGAAGGCCTTTTCAACCGGTACTTTTCAAGTGATACGCCGGTGACGAATAAAAGTCAGATTGTATAAGAATTTGTAAAAAACGAATGGGGGTGAGCCAGAGGGGGACAAATAAAAAAAAGAGGGGGAAAGAGGGGTATGTATGAACCCTGGTATAAACAGGGTTGGAAGTGTCTCCCAATAAATAGAGGGAGTGCTTTGGAGTTTGTTTGCAAAAGAGTAGGCATATATATATATATATATATATATATATATATATATATATATATATAATATATATATATATACTGTGTGTGTGTGTGTGTGTGTGTGTGTGTGTGTGTGTGTGTGTGTGTGAATGTGTGTGTGTGTGAGTGTGTGTCTGTGTGTCTGTGTGTCTCCATTAATATCAATCTACTATCTTTCCCAGTCTGTTCAGATCTATCTATTTCGCTCTGTTCATATAATCTAGCGATATCAGTCTGTTCATCTATCTATCTATCTATCTATCTATCTATCTATCTGTGTCAGTTTATTCATATCTATATGCATTATATACATATATATATTTTATATTTTTTCCCAAAGAACTTTTCAAGTAAGAGTTCTAATTTGGTCTATTGAGTTGTAATCTGTTATGACGAGACATGAATCCTCCAATGTGCCTGAATGGTGCGGTATATTAATATTATTTGCTTAATTTACCCCCTAAATGTTTTTTTTAACAGGAAAAAAAGACTTTTATTGCATCATTGAAGGCAATACAGACATTTTACATATGTAGCCGTTTTACTGTTGGGTTATTTAATACTGAAGACGTTTTTTTTCATTCTTGTTGCATATTCAATATTCTAACTCATTTTAAGACATTTTTTTTTTTAGATTTGTTTAATCTATTTACCCGATTAATGGGACTCTTACTGGTAATAACAATCCGAATTATGGTGAACCTGGAAGTAATACCAATAAAAGGGTTCTTACAGAATTCCATAATTAGAACTTCATTACTAGATGAATTTTAGCGTCATACACCTCAGTCACCGCCTTGTAGCTCATATATGACAAAAGGGCTGGGGAGGGTGCCGTAAACTCAATACGGTCGGAACAGTCTCATAGGTGCTAGAGATTGACATGACCAGCCGAATAATCAGAGCAAGCCTCTCCAACCACTCTCCTAGCACAATTAAGGGAATAAATATATGGTTTCAAATGAGTATTTCTGTTTAAGTATATGCATATGTATCTAAATAGCTTGGCCATTGTATCGACCATCGTGTGTTATTTAATACCAAAGCGATCTTTGTAGAAGAATATTAGTGGTTATATCCAAACCATAACTGAGGAGATAATGGAGTCCATACCTTTCCCAAGGGCATTATTTCGAAAGTAAACAATGACTGTCACGCAACGGGCACTCACCCTCTATCTATGTGTATAACTGTTTCTGATTGGTTAGATTTTACGATATGTTAACCCATTGGATCATTTAATGTTGAAAACGTTTTGTTTTACTCTTTCTTGTTGGGTATTCAATTTTTCTATTTTTTATAAACTCAATTTTTAGTATATTTTTATAACACATATTGTTCTATTTAGCATATAGATGAGACCCTAATAGGTACTACCACTCCGGATACGAGTTGACCTGGGAGTAATAGTGATGAAGGAGTACTCCACATTCCACAGAGCTCCAAAACCTGAAGTTCACCATCAGATAGAGTTTAACGTCATACCCAGGACAACAAGACCCTCAGCCACCGTCTTCTAGCACATCTATGATAAAAAAGCGTCGGGTCATGCCATTAGGACCACTGATTGGTATGTGAAAATCATAAAATCCCAGGGCTTGACGTGACCAGTTGATTGATCGGACGATTCTTTCCAAACGTTCGTCTAGCCTTAGTAAGGATCAAAGGGGAGGCTTGCATGTCATTAACTGCTCGGCCACCACGATTCCGTCCTTGAGGATCATGGGTCATCATTCACGACCAACAGGTGGCCCAATTCGTGGGGTGAACTTACCCCTCTATACAGATGCAGTTGGCATATTCTAAAGTCCCAACTGAAAGGGCTGTACTGTCTCTGGTGATGCAACACTATTTCCTTCTGAAAAGATCTAATCTAGAATAAATGGCGACACTAAATAAAGGTAGAAATAAGGCGACATAAAATAGGTATGACACGAAATTTGAGTATAAGACAAAAAATAAACACCTCACAAAAGATAAACTGTTGTTTGGTAAGTGGCTTATAGCGAGTATTGTCGAATTCTGTCTTACCAAGAAGGTGTCAAAACGGGGGTGGGGAGAGACAAGTGGTGACCCAACGATCCCTGTTATACGAGTCGTTGCGAAAACAGTTTAACGTATTAGTTACTTAATGTCAATCATGTCAGAGGTTCGGGGGTGGGGGCTGATGAGAAGGGGGTAGGGGCTGAACGGCATTTATACACGATTTCTTACACTTCTTTGTTCAAACGACGTTTTCGTTTTCTTAAGAAAACAATAAGAAATAACGATTTTTTTTCTTCTTCTTTTTCTTCTCGTGGCATGACAGTATAAAAGAAGTAGAAAAAATACGTTAATGAAATGGATCGCTTCGGTCTACTGAAAATAGGACTGATGAAAAGTGCTTTTTTCTTTCGTTTATTGTTTTTTCTTTCTTTTCTTTTCTTCCAACCCCCCCGTCTGTGATCGAGAGGAAATCAAGCATGAGCGGAAAGAAAATTATATGATACGAAATCAAATATGAGATCTGTCAAAAAAATGTAATAGGGCTGATGTTTTTATTTTTTGAATTGGTTGGCAACCCCCGGCGAAAATTATCAGATCGATGTCAATCTTGAATATATGAAAAAATGTTTTGACTCTCATCCCAATATATATATATATATATATATATATATATATATATATATATATTGGGATGAGAGTCAAAATATTTTTTTATATGTTCAAGATTGACATCGATCTGATAATTTATATTATTAATATATCATATTATATATTAATATATTATATAATATATTATATTATATGATATTATATGATATTATATTATATTATATATTAATATATTATATTATATATTAATTTATTAGTTTTTCAATCGTCGTAATTTACAGAGCTTAATGTGTGCCCGAATTGTGAGAGTCACAGAGCAAAATCATATTAGGAAATAATAACAAAAAAGATTTAAGTTGGAAGCATCATAGACCATTTCAGGGAACCTAGTTCCTCTAGGTTACCTGCAATAGTCTATTATGCTTTCATTCTAAAACTTTTTTGTTATTTTTCCTAATATGATTTTGTTCTGTGACTCTCACAATAAGAGCACACATTGAGTGACTATTAATAGACTATTTCAAGGAACTTAGTTCCTCTAGGTTCCCTGCAAATAGTCTATTATGCTTCCAACCTAAATCGTTTTGTTACTTTTTCCTATATATATATATATATATATATATATATATATATATATATATATATATATGCAAGAAAAAATTGAAATGAATTCGACAGAATGTTGAAAACTGAGTAAAAGTGAAAAATAAGAAATAATTAATATTCATTAATATTTACCCTGAAGAATATCAAAGACATGTACTAAACACATATTAATGTCGCATGAGTTTTAATACTGTGGATCCATTAATCGAAACACGCATTGTCGGAATATTTACCAAATATTAATGAATCCTCTTCATTTTCTTATGTTTCAAGCTTACTAATTTTCAAACACACACACACACACACACACACACACACACACAACACACACATATATATATATATATATATATATATATATATATATATATATATATAAATGTAAGGTAATCCAAATGACTGGTTGTAAGGGATGATTTTACATGGTATAATTATACCATCTAAGATTAATCGAAAACTCGATTAATTTAACTAAAGTAACCCTGAAGAATCAATCGATGAAACTCGAGTAGGTTACTCCTTTCCATTGTTAAAATAAATTTTTGCTCTACATTGTATTGAGCACTTTGTATTTGTTTTTTCTCAACCTTAACCTATGGATACTGTGCGCTTCCAACGATCGTACTCATACCACCGGTAAGTTACTACTTATACATTTACAAATATATATATATATATATATATATATATATATATTATTTTTTATTTCTGTTTTTATTCTTATCATCCAGGCAGTGTAAAAAAACGGATTATCCAATTTGCAAATTTTATAAATAGGAAGCCGGAGAAAATTTCAAAAACGAAAAATCCGAACATTCCTTACGGTTTTAAAAAATCAAACATCACAAAAATGAGTGGCAAAAAGAAAAAGTAACCGAAAAAGTCAACTACATTAATATATAAAATTGCTCAATACACTAAGTAGACCCAAAAATATATAAACCTAATTCAAGTCAGACAATACCTACCTAAGTATCACCTATGGATTTTCAGGATAATACTGAATCACTATTATCCTGAAGATCCTTTAGGTGAAACCTCGGTGGCTTGAGGTCCCTTGGAGGGAATTTGCTTGTGGCTGCGAATTGCGCTAGAATTGCAAGGCTCTCCTTAAAATTGACAGAGCTTTCTTATTGGGTTTCATGTATGTATGTATTTAATCGGTAAATTCCCTTCCTTATAATTGGTTGTGTTGATGACCCGGTTGGTAGAGATTCTGACTGACGAAAAATCGATCGAGTTTTGAACCCGTCAAGAGGATGCTCGCTAAGTCTAGCCGCACAAAAGAGATATCTTACAGCGAAAAGTACTGTATGTGGATGACTATATATATGAATATGAAATATATATGAATGTGAGTATGTCATATTTTTTTTTCAAATTTACTCTTAGAGGTCGTTGCTCAACATATCATACTATATTGGAATGAGTCCGACTGTGTGAGCAAACTAAAAAAATTGCGGTCCGAATCCGAACACGCCATCTAATTTTGGATTCCCAAGTTTTAATTACTTTAAAAGGAAATTTTATATAAGCGCTCATACACCAAGACCACATCCTTACGGTGTTTATGTACGTATGCATTTTGACGCTCACATATATGCACGTGGTAGACGTATTAAACATATTTACATTTAATAAAACCCAAAGGCCTGTGCATACTAACACACAATTTCATCACACAGACATAAAATTCTTTTGTCCTTATCTTTTCGACTTTTTTCGATTTTTTCGATTCCTCAAAATCTTTATTTTCCTGTCTGGTTTGCCGTGTAAAATATGCATGTAGTAACAGATAATATGCACTCCTTTTGAGTTTTCACAAGCATTAGCAAGTCTGAGTGACAGCAAGTCTCCTCAGATCTCCAGGACTCTTCTGAGTATTGTGGATCTGGTCTTCTTGCTTAAGGTGATCCGTTTTTTATTTCATGAGAGATATATACCATATGGTCAAAATTTAATTTTTTGCATAACTCCCAGTGGATCACCTTCCCTAGTCGTGTCTAGTTTTGTATTCTCGTTGTGCTAGTTTGCTATTCTCGTTGTGCTAGTTTGCTACATTATTATTATTATTATTATTATTATTATTATTATTATATAATAGCTCTATCAAATATATTGAGCACTCTCCTAATAATACTTCATATATTGCTACAGCCCTAATTCATCAAGAGAGATAGTGTTAATCGTACACTGTTGAGTATATATTATATATATATATATATATATATATATATATATATATATATATAATATATTATGCGTTTGATT
The DNA here is from genome assembly GCA_023376005.1 of Doryteuthis pealeii. Classification (NCBI taxonomy): domain Eukaryota; kingdom Metazoa; phylum Mollusca; class Cephalopoda; order Myopsida; family Loliginidae; genus Doryteuthis; species Doryteuthis pealeii. The sequence goes on along the minus strand of CM042159.1, from coordinate 1,770,357 downwards.
GTCACATGTGCTTCTATCCTGACATGTGACACCACATGATTGATTGGACAATTTTCTATCTGTTAATTGCGTGAACGGACTCCTGGTGTTCATAATTTTATATATTACTGAGTTGTATATATATGTGTGTGTGTGTGTGTGTGTGTGCGTACATGCGTGCGTGTGTGTGTGTGTGTGTCGAATACATCGTCATTGTATATAACGCATATACTAGCTGATGTTGAAAATAATTCTTTTTTTAAAAATTCAAATAGATCACTAAGTAGGCTTGAGTCTATTCTAGTATTGAACACGTTTGAATTCAGATTCTTTTCTACTTCTAGACTGGTTGCCTAACCAATGTTCAAGAGCCAAGTCTGCTATAATATTTACCCAGAGGAGGGAGAATAGTTGGATTCATACCTTTCCCAAGGGCATTCGCGCTATGTACACTGTGGCTTCGCTCAGGAATTGAACCCGGGTCGACGAGTCCATTTCCTGCCACTCTAACCAGTACACCACCGCGCTTTCCTTGAAAAACAAAAAGGATGGAAATATCTTTTTGGCAACCTATATTTCTGCTATTTTAATTTCTAACTCTGAAAACAGTAGTTGTTGACAGTTTATCAATTTGTATCGAAACTATTGTAGCTCCTTTGTTGCCCTGAAAACTGGAGTTATAGAAAGACCAATCCGCAAACATATCATTCTAAAATATTTCATGGTGTCTTTTTAACAACTTTACATTTAAACTATGGGCCGGGTTAGCTCAGTCGGTAGAGCGTTCGGCTAGAAACCACAAGTTTCCTAATTCGATACCCGCCCTCGCCAACTCAGCGTATGAGTAGCACATGGATTTGTGTGGTAAAGTAAGGAGCTGATGGTAAGTGTGGCGATCCACCTCAGACGCAAAAACAATTCTCCTTGGTCTAGCGCTAGTGAAAACGGGATAGACTCCCTCGCTGATAGGCTGATGCCGACTTTAGGTCACCCCGACGACTTTACTTACCTTACATGTGTTGAAAGTGATGGGAACTACACAAAAGATGCTGCAGGATGCCTTGAACCTATCTTTTCTTTTATCCCGCAAACCATCCAAGACGAACAGGATATGCTAGACACTGTTGGACACAAGCAAGTACAAACTCATAAGTGACGTTCTTCGGTGGACACCTACATATGGACACACCAGTAAAGGCCGAGAAATAAAAACGGACATCAATCGACTCTATGCGAATTCTAGATGTTTTACGGAAGTCCCAGAGAGAGTGAGAGAGAGAGAGAGAGAGAGAGAGAGAGAGAGAGAGAGAGAGAGAGAGAGAGAGAGAGAGACTTTACTTTTTTTACTGTTGACTTACTGGAATATGAAGACGGGGAATTTCCCCTTGAATAATTCTTTTGGCGTATCTCTTACGCTTGTTCGAAACACTTACTTAAGGGTATTTATTTGTAAATATCTGAATAAGTCTCTTTTACATTGGCATCAGACGTCTAGACATCATTACTTTATTACATAAGTGGCTCAATTTCCAACAGTTGCTCGTTTAAATTTAGATGAAAATTGACAGAAAATCATGAAACCATGCCAAACTTGGTAGCTCGCTATCGCATTGTTAAAATCTATTTAACTCAGTCTGTGCATATTAATCTATCTCTATCTGTTCAAATCTATCCATCTATCTCGGTATGTTCATATCTATCTTAACATCTTCATATCTATCTATCTATTTATCTCTCTGAATGCTAATAACTATTTTTCGCTGTGTTCATATTTATATATATATATATCTTTTGATTTCTAGTTATATCTATCGATCTATCTTATATAATATATATATATATATATATATATATATATATATAATTATTATATAACTTTTTTCTTTTTTGCAACATCAGGGTTTTTATTTTGAACTCATATGACTTTTGTCTCCGCTCTTAACAACACGGAGTATAAACGAGCTCTGATGATGATTTTCATAAAATCGACAAATTTTTCAATAGCAACTATGTTATAAAATGTTTTCTCTTTAATAGCATTTTTGTGTGTTTTCATATCTTTTTATTTATACTCATGTAAATATTAATATATAATATATATATATATATAATATATATATATACGTGTGTGTGTGTGTGTGTGTGTGTGTGTGTGTGTGTGTCTGCTGTTCGAAATTTATCTCAATCGCTTCATATCTATATATCTTCACCAGTTTAAATCTCTGTTAACATTTATCTCAGTCAGTTCATAACTATATATCTTTATTTGTTCAAAAGTATTTTTCTCAGTCTCTCTCTCTCTCTCTCTCTCTCTCTATATATATATAATATATATATATTATATATATATATATATTTTAAACACGGTTTGTTTAGAATGGCTTTTGCCGATAATTTTTGGGAGATAAGTGCTTAATTGGAGTCGTACCTAATTTTGAAAATTAATTAATTAGTCACTAGAAGAGGAATATTAACCTACCCTAAACAAATCGTAAAATCTAAGAAGTCCGTTTGGTGTAGAGGTTATGGGATCGGCCTGTCAGCTTGGCAGTCCTGTTTCAAATCACGCACAGGGCGGTCTTCCGATCTATAGCTCTGTTGATGAGGCCTAATAGGCCGAAATGTACATACAGAGATTGATTTTCTCGATTGTTTAGCCATACATTTAATAGGTATCCGCCTAATTCATTATTAATTAATTAATTTTCAAAATTAGGTACGACTCCAATTAAGCACTATTCTCCCAAAAATTATCGGCAAAAAGCCATTCTAAACAAACCGTGTTTACAACTTATCATATCGTCGTGTAATAAAAGTCACTAGAAGAGGAATTTAACCTACCCTAAACAAATCGTAAATTCTAAGAAGTCCGTTTGGTGTAGAGGTTATGGGATCAGCTTGCAGTCCGGTTTCAAATCACGCACAGGGCGGTCTTCGATCTATAGCTCTACTGATGAGGCCTAATAGGCCGAAATGTACATACAGAGATTGATTTTCTCGATTTGTTTAGCCATACATTTAATAGGTATTCCCGCCTAATTCATTATTAATTAATTAATTTTCAAATTAGGTACGACTCCAATTAAGCATATATATATATATATATATATATATATATATATATATATATATATATATATATAATAATTTAATATACCAAATTGTTGGTAAATCCTCGCGGTGAGAAAAAAAACAGCAAATAGTTTGATTATAAAAATATACTACCAAACATCAACAGGGAAGAAATTTTTTTTTGTAAAAAAGAAAAGACCAAGATAATCGTACCAACAAAAAATAACCTATTAGTACAATATCTTTGCCAAAAGAAAAAAACAATTTATATGCATATATATATATAAGATATATATATACATACAAACCCGCCAGGAGACTAAAGCTAATAAGTAAAAAGTGCTCAAATACCTAAGTAGAGCAAATAATAAAGATAAATCTAATGAGTCAGACGAACCTACTAAAAGTTTCGCTTAATGCTCTTCAAGGCTAAGATCTGACTTAGCCCTGAAGAGCATTAAGCGAAACTAATAGTCGGTTCGTCTGACTCAGTAGATTTATATATATATATATAATATATATATATATATATATATATATATATATATATCAGTGGTAATATCTATTCATATTAGTCTGTTTATATATGTAGCTATTTGCTCATATCTATCTATCTATCCATCTATCCATCTATCTATCTGAAATTCCTATATGGGACAACGACTATTTTTTATCGTTACTACCATCACTGAATTCAGATTAGCAAGATCGGCAAATTTAAATCATAATAGATCCTCTACGAATTAAATAGCCAATCATTTGAGTGTGGAAGTTACTATAAGTAACATGAAGTCTTTCGATTGGGTGATTGATTGATTTTGACATGTCAAATGGAGCCTAACCAGAAGATGTAGTTTAGTATTATAACCAGGGTACCCGTATTTGGAGGGGGGGAGTCTCACAGTCAGCGTATTCGAAGCCTCACCGACAGGGCGTTGTACATTCTTAGTACTTTCTATATGATGGCATGTTATAAACGCATTTTTTCAAATCCCCCAAGAATATGGGTTACACATCTTGTTGATCCAACAACAAGATTACACAACTGTTAATCGCATTTACGCATTCTTTCGGAGATGTGTACACATTTCGAAATAAGATTTTCCAATTTTGTCATATATATATATATATATATATATATATATATATATATGTGTGTGTGTGTGTGTGTGTGTGAGTAAACGTATACACACACATATATATATATGTATGTATGTATGTATATATATGTATTATATATGTGTATATAGTTTTGATGGTGTCTTACGTTTACTCCTGTGGATTTGTTAAAGCGGTTAACTTAATATACAAACTTTGATTGACATTTGAAATTCAAGATTTATCATCAGCAGATGTGGTTATCAAACGATCAAAATAACATTAAATTATGCTGCAACATAGGCCGCCAACTGATAAACCCAAGGTGCCTGGTACAAGGCCAGTGTCGATTTCTTACTGATTATATATATATATTAAAAATTTTTTTTAATTAGCGTGTTATATATATTTGCCAACTTCTCAAGACGAGTAGATACGAAGCAAGGTCAATTCCTAAATCGAAGTTCAACAGTCTTGATATAGAAGGGGAATGCTTTTCAAAATGTTGGGCTATTGAGCTAGTGTTGAAAAGATGCAGAGTAAGACGTCTCGATCGGGTTGTTGTGGTCACTCCAAAGTATATATTTTTGTTTTCAAAGATAAAATCTGTCAAATGATATCTAAATTTATACATATAACGTTTGCTTTTTGCGAAGATCCATTCGAAGGAAGGAATTATTGTTAATAACTCCGTTAGAGTTTTTAGATTTATTGTAAAAGTAAAGTAAAAGACGGTATCAGCAAATCAGCGAGGGAGTCTATCCCCTTTTCACTAGCGCTAGACCAAGAAGATTGTCTTTGCGTCTGCGGTGGAGCGCTACATCTATCATCAGCTCCTTACTGTATCGAACTAGGAACTTGTGTTTCTAGTCGAACGCTCTACCGACTGAGCTATTGTAGTATATGATATTTTTTTTAAATTCTTTATTAGAATCAGTGGATAGTATATTTCTTTGTATCAAAATTTGAACAATATTTTCATCTCTTTTATAAATGTTTTGATTCCGGTTGCGGTAAAAGTGTTTTATAAGAGCGTATTTATCAGGTGGAGTGTACATCCAAATTTCGCAAAAATGTTATAGATAGCACAATGATATTTGAACATAAAAATAATAAAGATTACATATTAGAAGTAAAAATCGTAACATTGATAGAATTAATTTTGAATCCAGTGTTAATGTACTTAAATGTAAGTAGCAACTGTTATTTATAAAATCACATTTTAAAAACTTAACTTTACTACTTATTAAATCACAGAAATATGAATGGAATACCAAATGCGTTGTATTCTATCATTTTTATGCAATGCACATCCCCGATGATGGACCATGATAGGACCGAAAGTACTTGGGAGGGTGAAAGTCAAGATGAATTTATCAGCCAATTTCGGCCTGGCATTGTAAAATCCACTAGAAGGTTTGAATTGATGATTAAAACTAAAATAAGGATAGAAAAATGTCTATATCATTTAACGAAATAGACAGAGACACAACCGCACGCACACACAAACACACACATACAAACACACTGTTGGAATAGTTTTGTATATATAAGATGCTAAATTTCACCACCCAAATTTATAGACAGGGCGATGTCACGTGGTCTATTCTTCCTCTAGTCAACAGCCAAAATGCGTGGCTAGTTGACTACTTAATCACTGATACTGAGAGACGTCCATTTGCTATCATTGACGAAGGACTTGCAATACTGAGGAGCACCAAGAAACAACCAAAGGATTCTTTACCAAGGATTTCCACTGGACAAGCGCTCTTGCTTGAAGCCTAAAGTACGGCCCATAAAAACGTAAAAACATACCAACACTGGTCCACACACACAACCACACACAGCACACACACACACACATATATATATATAATAGATAGATAGATAGATAGATAGATAGATAAAGATGGTTCAACATCAATGATAGACCATATTCGAGGGAGAGTAAAAACTTATTCGCCATTTCGTGATAACATATCTCTATAATTGTCCACTGTTCTTCTGTACATGCGTGCCCATAGCTGGCACTGTTGGGGTCATGTGATCAAACTTTGGGCCGTTTTGTTTGCTGTCTTTATACTGTAAACGTGCTCGCTCCTCAAGAAGTATTCACCAAGGAAGTGAGCCTATTTATCTGGACAGAAAAGTAGTGTCATACTGAAATTCATCGGAGTCTTTTAGCACAATACAAGACAATACTTCGTAACAGGTGTATAAATGGATAGAAAATTTTAAACGTGGCCGGACATGCGTGACGCACGAAGAGGGGGACAGGACGCCTGTCAACCTCCACCACTGAATAGAAGATTCAGCAAGATCGAGAGATGGTGTGGTGAATCGGCGAATTATCATCGATCAGGTAGTTTGTTCTCCGCCGATTAGTTAAAACAAGAGTGTGGATAATTTTTAAATCTTTGTCGTATATCTAACTTAGCGTAGCGTAAACATGTGTTACATACCTTTATCCACATGGTCATGTTGCGGGTATATACACAATGTTCTCTTACTAGAGAGGGGAGTGAGATAGACAGGGTATCAGAGAGTTGAGATGCATAATTGCATTACTTACTTCTTTCTTCTTCTATGGCCATTCGTGTTCGTCCAGTCGCCATGTTGAATTCTATCTTCTTCTTGTTGGCCGATCTTGTAGTTGATTTATTTTCTAGCTAAGCCATTGATGACCAACAACGCCAAGTTGCTGCTTTTAATTTTTATTCCTAATCTTAACTAACTAACACAGCGCGCGTGCAGGTGATGAGTTCCAGTTAAGCAAGATAGGTCTCTCATTGCCAACATCATGCTTGGAACTGACGAGCTAACTAGCTCTCACGTGACCTCACGTGATTCGCGGGTTTTCCATGTCTGGGGTCAAAAGGCTCCCAACCGTCTGTAAATTTCCATTTACGCTACGCAGTGTTGTCAATAATCTATGCTACCATAGATTATGCAACACATGAAGTCAACGACGTTTGGTAATCAAGAGTTTCTCACCTATGCGATTTTCAAATTTAGTTTGAAAATCGACCAATCATCGTTGACTTCATGTCTACGCTACCCTAACTAAGATATACATGTTCTATCAATGATATTGAGCATTCTTTACTTATAGATATCGAACACAATATTTGCCAATCAACTTTCCCTCTCGGTTGTCCCAATTTTTTTTGGTATTTCTAACCTGGATGATGGGATATTTCAAAGTTCACTTTCTACTCACCTCTGAACTCATTCTATTCAAATAATGTTTTATCATTATTGTAACCCGAGTCCTTCTGCTAGTAAACGATTGATACCCGCGAGAGCCGCTGTCAGTGGATTACAGTAGGATCGCAGTGGTAGGGCCGTTGTGAGTGGTTTAAAATAGGGAAAGAGTTAACTTGGCATTTGTTTGTTTAGGTGTTTATATGTCAACCTATATCTGTCAATCCTATTTCAATGTTTTTGAGGATGGTTTGATTTGATCTTAAAGCTAACAGCAATAACCAAACACAAAACAGAAATAAACCAAATAACTCCATCGTATCAAAACAGCAATACAATACACACACACTATATATACACACACACACATACACACACACACACACTATATATATATATATATATATATATAAGAATGTGTGTGTATGTGTGTGCGTGTGTTTGTTTATACAAGGTGTTTCTGTAACCCACGATAATATGGGTCATATGGTTATATGAAAAATATATAGGAAAGAACAGAATATTTTGATTCCATCTGTGTATAAACCATTATCACTATTCATCGCATTCTGTTCACTATCTATCTATCTATCTATCTATCTATCTATCATCCATCCATCTAGCTAGCTAGCTATGTCAGCCTGTATCTATCGATCTATTTATCTATCTATCATATATATATATATATATATATATATATATATATATATCAATCTTAGTCTGTTCATATCTATCTTAGTCTATTCATATTGAATCTATGTCAGCGAGTTTGCATCTATCTATCTATCTATCTATCTATCTATGAATGTATCGCTATAAACGTTACGGTGTATATTTTCCTTCATTTATTGAAATTATTTACCTATATAACTGATTTTTAAAGATTTACTGCAAAACATAAATAATTATAGATGTGAGGCTATGCCATTTGCCCAGCCCCTCCACTACGTCAGGGTGTAAAATGAAGTAGATTTTTATACTGGATAAAGCTGGTATGAATTCAGAGTTTTCCTTCTGCTAGACAAGAAGGCTCACCTAGGCCAAATAACCGAAACTGTCCTACTAGTCACCTATAGCTGAAAATGGAGAGAGAAATAAATTCATGCCATTCCGAAGAGTGAAGGGAAACACAGGCAAACTCGTCCAGTATTTGAAGTGGGGTGACGGGTGCCATTTCATACGACGATAACCGTTAGGGTGAGTACGCCCGCATGGTATGTGACTAATAAATATATAAACAGAAAATTTAAATGTTTGATTTTAGGTAATTTTAAACAAAAGAAAAATTATATATCCAAAATTAATAGGCCTTGAAAATTCATGGTCACTATATATATATGGGAGTAAATATGTAAATAATTCGACAATATTAAGAAATTTGAAAAACAAGTGTTCCAAAAATAAGATGAATTTATTTATCGACGCTTAAACGTTTCGGTTTCTTTAAACCTTCATCAGGATGTATTATGGGGTGAAGAAATTGATGGATGTTATATAGATGACGGGAGATAAAAAAAATCTTTATAATTTTTTTTTTTTTTTTTGTGTAACTGTTTTGGAACACTTATTTTTTCAAATTTCTTAATATTGTCGGATTTATTTCCATATTTACTCCCCATAGATAGATAGATAGATAGTGTACACTGTTTAGCTTTTGCCCAAAGGCACACACACACACACACACACACACCTAATAAATAGATATGTAAAACATATATATATATATATATATATATAATATATATACGAGGTTAAACCTAAAAATAAGGTTTTCAAAGTGCTGGCGGTGAAGGGAGTACAACTCATGTGACTATTGAAACATTGTTTGGTTTGTTGTGCCTGCGCCTGCTCCTGTGTGCACCTCGCTGCCACGCTCAGTCTTGGCTTGTCAGTCATTTCTGATGGAGCTCCCGATTGATGTTACCACCAAGTGTTAAGTTCGCAGAGTTGTTCGATTTCAGAACACAAAAAGCATCGCCTTTTAATCAAAAGTGTATGGCAAGTCATGCATGAATGTCAAAAACTTCTGCAAGTGGTGTAGTGAGTTTGCAGCAACGACGAGGTTCAACGCTTCCTTAACGTCATTGCAGCGAGGTGGTATGACATGTGCATTAAAAAGAAAAGCTGCCCCAATGCTTAAAAATTCAACGACTGCGATTATGTAGAAAAATAGATAAATATTCAAACTTTAGAATCCTCATTGATTATAAACAATGATTGTAATTACATGTCAAATCATCAAAAAAAGTAAACGTGTCACCTACTCCTTTCAATTTTTCTGAATTTTTTCCCTGGTATGGACTACGTTAACGTTTGACAATCCCCAACATGTGAGATTCCAATTCCAAAAATTATCGAAATTATGTCGATTTTTAGCTCTCCAAATTTGGTGTGGTTGGCAAAAAATGTCGACTTTTTATAATCTATTTTTGTCTGTAAAATGAGTTCTAGAGTTTCCCTACAATTAAGAATTGGTTTATAAAAGCATTTTTGCCCAAGGAATTCAAAAGTTTTATCAAAACAATCTTAAGTTCAACGAATTTTAAATTATTGCTGATTTCTGATTTTTTTCATAGCAAGATCAATATCCCGATGTGGCACTGCATCTATGAAAAAAATTATATTATTATTTCACATATATTGAAAATTATTTTTACCGAGAAAACGAAGCTACAACATCAGTTAAAATCTGTGTTTGTGACTATTTCGTTTATCGGTATTACCGAGGTTTTTGCGAGATTGGAATAATTTTGCTATGAACTGATTCCAAACAATGCAAAACATTGAAAATAAAAAAATGATGTTGTTTTTTTCAAAAAAATGTCCCCTATTTATTGAGCGACCATCGTATATATATTGAAAGGGGCTTGAACTCGAAGATCTTTGGTCAACCTGATGTTTTCACGGTAAAGTCTTCGGTAACTTGAGAATTTTTATATCTACTCATACAGACAATAGACGACTATTATATTTTACGGAATATGTGGACAGAGATAGATAAATAGATATATAGATAAATATGAACACATTGATAACTCATAACAGAATGAGAGAGAGAGAGAGAGAGAGAGAGAGAGAGAGAGAGAGAGAGAGAGAGAGAGAGATTAGCGGACAGATTTAAGTAAAATATATGACGGCGTACACGTACTGACTTTTCTGGAGACACCGAGTAGGAGTAAAATACTGCCAAAGAATGCTGATGCGTGTATTTTCAGCGCCGACTGGATTACGAACCCTGCACACATTATAGAAAGGTTTAATCACTGGCCAATAACTTTAGGTTAACATTAGCAAATTCAGTTCAGCATTAGTCATTTTTGTCTACTAACAGTGTAAACACTTCAAGCAGGAGGAAAATGAATTAATGATTAAAAAAGGAAGTGTTCAGCTCACATTTACTCTCGCCATTTTTTTGTATTCAGTCTGTATTATGGGCATTAAAAGTCAAGTAGAAACAGATTGGCAACGATCAAAAAAGAAGGCAAGCGTTACTGACAGAATGCGGTTATATTGTGTATAAATAGATATTGCAAACAGACAACCACACAATAGACACATAGACACACACACACACACATATATACATACACACACACACACACACACACACACACACACACATATATATATATATATATATATATATTAATATATAAGGAGCTGGTTTAGCTTAGTCGGTAGAGCATCCGCCTAGGAATCTTAAGATTCCGTGTTCGATACCGGTCCCCGCCAACCCAGCGTATGAGTAGCACAGATTGGGTAATCTGATATGTGGGGTAAAGTAGGTGTTGCGCTCCACCTAAAAAAATCTCCCTGATCTGGCGCTAGTGGAAAGGTGATATACTCCCTCACTGTCCGGCTGATACCGAAAATGGACCACTTCGCCAACTCCGCATCGGTGTAGATATGACAATTCCTCAGAGGGACAACAATCCAACAAAGACTGGTGATATCATGAGATACTGTTGGGGCGGTCTGAGTTAGTGGTAATGATGTTTTGGCCCCGAAACCATGCCCAAACCAGAGTTGTAATCCGATGATGGCTTTGTTGGAAGCAATGCTGCTGTGCAAATATCAGTCATTACATGAAGTTAATTGTATCAAGTTATTCATACCTTGATTTACGAGTACCCCAACTTACGAATGTTCCGGGTTAGGAACTTTTACTCGGTAGATTTTTTGCTTTGTATTGAGAGCTGAAATCTGAGGTACGGGCAAGCTTCAAATAATAATGTAATTTTTTGCTATCCATCGTATCCGATGATGACACCATGCGAATCTTTTTGTCCATTTGATTCGATTGTTGCATAATTGTATGGTGTCGTAGGGCTTTTGACAAGTAGCGAGAGCTATGAGGGAAAGGAAATATACCAGTGACGGTTACAGGCCCCAACTGACCTCAGAGGCGAGAATATCGCAAGTCACGTGAGATTTAGTTAGTTAGTCAGTTCCAGCCGAGATGTGATGCAGGACAGACATATTCTACGGTGACTGGACTCACTCCGCGCGATGATTTAAAAGAAACGGGCAAATAAAACTATTAAAAAATCCATAAGTCTTGATGATTAATTAAGCAAACCCTTAGTTAGAAAATGAAGCAACAAGTAGAAGACCAGACAACGAAGATACAACAAGAACAGACTAGACAAAGTAGAATACAACATGGTGACTCGGCGAAATAGAAAGAGAAGAAAGTGATAAATGGCCGAAGTAGAAAGTAACATGCAAGTAAGTTATCTATATGTCTATATCTCTCTGATGCCTCTAATTTCCTCTCTCTAACAAAAGAACTATTGTGTATACACCCAACGAGGGTATATGGAATTGTAATACGATCTCTGGTTGCGTCTTGCCAACTGCCGATGGGGATGTTCAAGTCCTTCAGGTTTCTTTTCATGTTTTCTCTGTACCTGATCATTGGTCTACCGATTCAACGTGATCCTTCTCCCAGTTAAAGTACAGAATCTGATTTGGCAGTCTGTCATACCCAAATCTGCTTAAGGGGTCAGTCCATCTCAGGTTGCACTGGACAACTATGTCATGCCTGCCAGGAGTCCAGGATAGTCCTGTTTGAAATATGCTGCTACCACTTGATATTTGATATCCTGTGCATGTAACGCAAGTAGTATATTTAATTCAGATACGCTTTTGTTAATAAGTTTACTAAGAAGACGTCTCAAAGAAGCAAATAGTAAATTTTTTATCAAGCTCTCAAATAGACTTCTGTCTTCTTTCTGTCTGTCTTTCTTTCTTCTTTCTTCTTTCTTCTTCTTTCTTTCGTTTTATGTTTATACGTATAATTCTATTTATTTATTTATTTCTATCACACATATATATTACGTTATATTGGGCTATAGTAAGCTATTGTGTGGACCAACTTTCGAGATGAACAAAATATGGGGATAAATAATTGAAAAGATTAAATTGTTTTTGGTTTTAAAGTAAATTACTTTAAAGATTAAAATATCGAAGAATAACTGACGCCATTGGATTTTAAACTTCAAATTTTACAAGAAACACCAATAAAAATATTTTTTAATGATCTTCCCAGATTAATGGGTGTGCAAAATCATTGACGTCATTATTTAAATGAGATCTTCATAAATTATTCAACGCCTTGTTTGTTCAACAGTCAAACTATTCAAATTCCCAAAGTTGGAACATTGTTTTGCTCTGATAGAGTTGGAACACCCGAATTAAGTCCTGGAGTGTACAATGGCCGAAACGGAGTGGTTTTATACTTCACATTAAAGATGTGGACAACAGTCCGAAAAATCAAAATGATGCTTTATTAGATTTTTTAAACAATGGACTCATGTTGCTTACAGTAGATGTTGTTGCTTAAGTGGTCACCCAGTTAAGTATTGAACAGGCCCATAGTTGCTTAACGTCGGTGATCTAGCGGAAACTAGTGTTTTCGCTGTGACTTGAGGACAACAGTCCGAAATTACAAATAATATTTTATTAGATTTTTTTCAACAAAGGTTGCTTACAGTACCTGTGTTGCTTAAGTTGTTACCCAATTAAGTATTGAACAGGGTCATCACTGCTTAACGTCGTTTCAGTGTGACTTGACCGTGATAAAAAGATCTTGATGTGGATATGTATTGGCCTCGCATGGTTTTTTTTTTTGGGGGGGGGACTTTGGAAGTGTTTTATTATTTTGTTTTGTTTTTGTTTTCTGTGTTTTTTTATCATACGAGAGATAGTTTGAAGGGAGTTTGGCACGATATGACATATATTAGGGATTCTTTTAATTATTTGTTTGTGTGTACGTTTTACTAACAAAATGTGGAAAAATATATCTTCAATAATGGACATGTCAATCAATTTGTCCTCACCTCCACAACTTGGGTCTTGTGGGCAAGTTTTATCACGACATCATCTGTATATCCAAATTAGCATTTTTTTCTTTCCATTGCTTACAGGAAAAAAAGCAACTATTATCAGAAATTGCAAGAAAATTGAAAAGAAGACTAAACTATACATATACATACGCACACACGTATATATATAATCATATATATAATTGTATATATTATAATATATATATATATATATATATATATATATATATATATATGTATAATAGTCAGTGATAAAAACTAATTCTGTTTTACCCGATCAAATTTCAGTAACAGGTGGAGGTCAGATATAAAATGTTTCAAAAAGTTTATATATATATATATATATATATATATAATATATATATATATATATATATATATATATATATACTGAGTGGTGTATTTGACGTACCACCTCGTAAATGATTTCTTCTCCGGGAAATTGTAGACTTGATGGGTTGTTGAAGAATTTTTTTAGGCTTAATACGACACAATGCCAAGATCATGTTACGCCATTCATCCAACTAGATAAGGCCCACCTGCCAAGAAAATCATTGTTCGAGTTATTTATTAGGATTGGGTTAGTTTAGTACAGGGTTGCCTAGAAGCATCTAGCCATGATGGAACTTAGTACACGAGCAGGATCAGATAACCAATAGGCACCCCAGCCGAATCAGTTTAGAAAGGAACAGAATTTTGCTTTTCACATTTAGTTAGGAAAGAAAATCAACAGACATTAGAATTTCATACAAAAATTTTTTGATTCTAATAAAAATACAAATAATAGTATTTGATAATTTGCTTGAAGCATTGTTAAGTAAAGTGTATATTATTTATATTTTGAAGGCAATTACAATGCGTATGAAAAAAAATAAAATAAAATATTTTCCAATGTCTGATCAATTTCGAAATATCTTCATCTTCAAGACTGTTTTTGAAATGGACGCGGTCTTGTGTGTTTCTTGCTTTGGACGTTATAAACACGCGTCGTGTGGGTTGTTATAACGCCACGCGGATGAGATGTGATTTATAAAAATTAAAACATTTAGAGAAATGCTCTAAATGTCTTAATTTCTATATAGGAATTACAATCAGACCCCTCCACATTAGAATTAAATAACATATCTACACACGTGCATCCTCATTTCATAAACATTTAATCATATGCAAAAATAAGGACTATAATTTTCCATTAAAATAGAGACAATAATACGCAATGTTGGTAATCTCAGAATTAGAGAAGGTTTATTAATAGCTAAGTTACACCCTCGCATAAACAGTAGGTTAGAATTAAACATTGAATATATCATTAATTAACATACACATTTCATAAATACACACATAAAAAAATAAAGAATGAAACTGAAATTCATTGAACAACGGAAATCACGTCTCGTCCGCGTGGCGTTATAACAACCCACGTGATGCGTGTTTATAACGTCCAAAACAAGAAACACACAAGACCGCGTCCATTTCAAAAACAGTCTCTGAAGATGAAGTTACTTCGAAATTGATTAGACATTGGACAATATTTTATTCTATTTTATTTTAAACGCAATGTAATTGCCTTCAAAATATAAATAATAAAATATACAAAAGTTATTTCATGTGGTTGTTGTTAGCATATGTTACAAAATTATTTTTCAACTAACAATAAATTAATATTTTTATTAACATTATAACAATATTATTTCAGATAGGAATCCTCGTAGAGACACATGGAAAATTTTTTTTTTTTAAATTTTGTAATAATACCATTTCTGAATAATGTCTTTCGTTTAAAGTTTCATTTTTAAAAATAACAATATTAGTTTATCTTTAGTGCAAAATTAGATTTAAATTTTCACACATGCTAAGAAAGACAACGTTAAATAACGAATTATTTTTTATTAAAATCAAAAACTATTCTAGTATAAAAAAGTATGAAATTCTAATGTGTTGATTTTGTTTACTAACAACCGGTGAAAAGCAAAATTCAGTTCCTTTCAAAACTTATCTCGGCTGGGGTGCCTATTGGTGACCTGATCCTGCTCGTGTACTAAAGCTTGTGTACTAAGTTTCATCATGGCTAGATGCTGCAACGAGGCCCGGGACACAAATATACTTCAATAGAGTTACCTAGAAGGATCTAGCGGTGATGAAAATTGAATACACTATTAGATCGGCCCGGGGGACAAGCTTACAAGCACAGGGTTAACTTGAAGCATCTTGCCATGATGGGAGTTAGCACATTACCAGTTAGACAAAGGACGCACTTAAACTTACTACCACTGAGTTTCCTGGAAACCTATAGTTATTTACTAATCTTAGCATAGCTGTGGCACAAGCTAGAAGTATGGGGGACCCAGCGAGAATCGAACTCACTAATAATGATCTGCTAAGATAGTTTGCTAACCATTAAGCTATATGAGGTGCCTTTAGCAATGTTGAAAGGTAGTACACGAACGGAGAGGCTCCGTAAACAAGCTTACTTCCCTAGGATATCCTATAAGTTCTAGCCTTGATGGAAACTTAATTCGCTTGCAGGTAGGCCCAGGAAACATGCTTACTTTACATAGTGCGATGAAAGTCTCTCTCTCTCTCTCTCTCTCTCTCTCTCTCTCTCTCTCTCTCTCTCTCTCTCTCTCCTCTCTCTCTCTCTCTCTCTCTCTCTCTGCTCAGTCTGTCCTACTGTTTACCCATAGCTGGAAGGAGAATATTTGGATGCATACCTTTCCCAAGTGTATCAGCGTTATGTGAAATACTACCAGCCTCGACCAAGATTTGAACTCCTGTCACCGTGTCCATTTCCTAGGAAAAACGAGGAATGCAGCAGAAGAATTGTTATCCAAAACAATAATTTCAAAATTTCTCAAGAGAAAGACTGCATATACCTCCTCAGTAATTCTCTCTCCTCTCTATATATATACCAAACTTGTTGGCAAACCCTTGCGATGAGAAAAAAACCCGGTAAATAGTTTGATTGTAAAAATATACTACCAAACATCACCTGGGGGAAAAAAATTCTTGGAAAAAAGAAAAGACCAAGATAGTCGTACCAACCGAAAATAATCGGTTGATACTATAATACTTGGCCAAAAGAAAAAACAATTTATATGTATATACATATGAAATATATATATACATATAGAAACCGCCAGGATATACTAAAGCTAATAAGTAAAGAATGCTCAATACCTAAGTAGAGCAAATAATAAAGATAAACCTAATGAGTCAGATGTACCTACTAAAAATTTCGCTTGGTGCTCTTCAGGGCTAAGATCAGGCTCAGATTAAGTGTCAGATTTTAACCCTGAAGAGCACTAAGCGAAACTATTAGTAGGTATATCTGACTCATTAGGTTTATCTATATATATATATATATATATATATATATATATATAGATAGATAGATAGATAGATAGATCCAGAACATGAAATACTAGTGTATTCTCTGCTTGACACAAATAACACTACCTTTATATAGGAGAGTTTAGCCGAAGTGCTAAATGTTCAAAGGAGCCACTCCACCTCAACATTTCAACAATAACAGCCTGATGTTGTTTCTAGCCAGCGAGAGGATTATAAGTAAGGGGGCATTAAAGACATGGATAATGTCAAACTACCTGTAACATACACAAGAGAACATACCCGCCAATTGATTCCACATAACCACATTTGAAACAGCAATGAACCGGGGAACAATTAAAACATCTGAGATACACATTTTCCGCAAAGATTAACTGTAAGGGGGGAATTATTGATTGGCTATAACTGCCCTTACTTCCAACAGATGTTATCAATGAATAAAGGGAGAAGAGCCATTGCACAACGAACACCTCCACATTCAGGGGTAAGGTTCCATTCCTGGAGCTCTTGGGAGTATGGAGTCCCCGCCTCATTGTCATTAAACCCAGGTTAGCTCGGTGCTATTCGCAGAATTCCATCCTGGCCCCTTGCCTTAAAAAACTCTAGGCGGTAATAGCTCAAAAATCAACCCTCCTTAAATAAGATAAAAATTTTGATTTTGTATTTGTAATTGTCGAAAAAACATTTCATTTGTAAAGGTCGAAAAAAAATGAAAATGGTTTCTAATTCACCCAAATTCTTTTCCAGAGCTTTGGGAACTATTTCAATGAAAAATTTTTTTTTTTAATTTTAACGTGTTGTAGGCGTTTTTATCGACAAATAATTTTTTAGTGGTTAAAAGGCATTAAAAATAAGCCATATTTTTATCGCCAAGTAAATGTAAATATTTAGCCCCTCCCTTAAAATATTCTAAAGAGGAGGGAGGGTTAAAATATTTATATATACTTGTCGAAAAAATACGGGAGGGAGTAAAATATCACATTAACTTTTCGGTAAAAACGCCTTAACCGCTTCAGCAGGTACTGCTTCAGCTAGGGACTTCATTCAGAGGGAGGGTTGTTTATTTAGCTATCACCACATAACGTTTTTTTTAAGGCAGGAGGCCGGGACGGAATTCTGCGAATAGCACCGTTAACTCTAACCTGGATTGGTAGTAATTGTTATGTTTCCATTGATGGCTCAAATAATATTTGATCATAAAACAGAAAACTCTATAATTACGTGAAAATTATTTGTATTAGATAGAAATACTTGAACAGTATACAAAAACTTATCATTATCATTATTGTACGACTTGCAAGATTTTCAAGCCATATCTAACTTTCACTGGGGGCCGAATGACAGCAAGTCTGTTCAGATCTCCAGGACTCTTCTGAGTATCTTTGCCAATTTCAGCAGCTCTGTGGTTTGCATTGTCTGCATTCTTCCTCTGATCTCGTCTAATTTTATTTTAGGGAAATCCACGTGGCGTAATGGTTAACGAGCTGTACTGCAACATCGCAGTGAGCTAGTTCGAACTCTAGTCACGCTATTACGTTAACTTGAACTAATTCACTTGGTTAATATATGATTTGGTTTGTTTGGTTTAGTTTGGTTTTACGTCATATCAACTTCAGTGGGTCATTTAATGCCGATAAAGTTTTGAAATAAATCAATTCTTAATGGATAATACCATTTTTTTATAAATACATTTTTCTATTTAACCCATAGATGGGACCCTAACAGGTACTACCACTCTGGGTCAGAAAGGACCAGGGAGAAATGGTGATGAAGGGGTGCTCCACATTCCCCAAACCTCCAGAACTGGAACTTCACCATCAGATAGAGTTTAACGTCATTCCCAGGACATGTAGACCCGCAGCCACCGCCTTCTAGCACCCATATGATAAAAAAGGGGTTGGGGCTTGCCATAAGGGCAATAGGGTTGGGAAAATCATATAGGTGCTAGGGCTTGACGTGACCAGCCGATTGATCGGAGGGGGCCTCTCCGACCGCCCGTCTAGCCCAAGATAGGGCCAAAGTGGAATATTGCATGTCATGAACTGCTCATCCACCTGGGCTCTATCCTTAAGCATCACGGGTCGCCACCCACGGCCAACAGGTGGCCCATTGGGGGAGTCTTACCCCTCTGCAGAGGTGCAGCGGTGCATTCTAACGCCCCAGCCGACAGGGCGGGTTAATATATGAATCCTCTTATGTCCCCATCTATGGCTTAAATAGTACCCCTATTGTTCTTTGACAAAGATGGTTTTGGCATTAAATAACACTCGAATGCTGATATGCCATTAAACAAAGAAACCAAAATCCAATATCTTTTCCAGGTTCTTGGGGGAATATCCTCGTAACCTTTACGTTCCAAAACATTTTCAGTTCTTTAGCAAGGTCCTAGGCATTTGTAGAGTTTTTCTATTTCTTTTATTTTCACTCCGTAGACTGTTGGAGCGGCAAAATTGACTAGATGATGAATTATGTTCTTGTTAATCAAAACTCGGTCTGGTCTTCTGGACGTGATTTGATGATCCGTTTGTTTCTCAAAGTTAAAGAGAAAAGAAAGATTTAGTTTTTGTGTCAGGTCTTTCGTTTAGATCCAGTTGACTGTTGTAACAATCAGGAGGTCTTATATTACGAATCTCTTTACCATAGGGAAAGGGTTAACGTGATCTAGAAAACATTCTGACCACCTGATTCATCCATTTGGCTCCACCTTTCTCTCTCTCTCACTCTCTCTATCTCTCTCTCTCTCTCTCTCTCTCTCTCTATATAATATATATATATATATATATATATATATATATATATCTTTCACTCTCTCTCACTCTTCTCCTTCCATCCTTCCTTCCTTCCTTCCTTCCTTTCTTCTGTTTTCTTCATTTCTTCTTCTATCTTATTTCTTTTTCTTGTTGAAATTTCTATTCTGTTAAAAAGAATTCATTCATATATGTATATATATATATCCAACCACTCCGCACAATCAGAATGTGACACAAGGTCAATTTTTAAGCTGAATTTAACAGGTTTTAATTCAGAGTTTTTCTTCTCCATACCAACGTTTACTCATCAATAGGAGAGAATAGTTGGATGCATACCTTTCCCAAGAGTATTAGCTATATAGGAAATCAAACTACCTCGTCCAGGATTTGATATCGCTTGGCCATGTCCAAAGTTTTGAAAAAAGGATGCCTCAATATTTACTCAAAACCGGAGGGAAATAGTTCGATGCATACATTTATTAAAAAGGACCAAAAAGACATTTTAATTTGGTAATATTTTATTCTTAATCAAAAATAATTGAACTTTCTCTAGAATTGAAACAAACCATCTTTTAAATACCTATTTATTCAAGTAACAAAATAAGATAAATAAGTAGCATATATGATGGGCTGCTGAAAAGTTCACAGTCCAACCAATAAAGGAATGGACTTTAAAAAAATGTTTATTGCATTATTTTACCAACCCTATTCACAGTTCTTAGAATATGCTGAGAGTAAGAGGGGGGTATGGATTTGACACTCAACTGAATCTGATGGCAAGGCTCTAGTGCTAGAGGAGTGTTGAATACCCCTTCAATGCCATTACTCTCAATTCAGAGTGGTAGTACCTTTTAGAATCCTATCTATGGGTCAAATAAATCTAAAAAAGTATTTGTATTCAATAAGATGTTGTGCAAAAAAGAAGAAATGGCAACCAAAGAAAGAAGAAAATTTGATTTTTGCTTATCTTTTTACTCCACGTCCATTGTTGGTACCATCAAGCTGTCTTACATTACATGTTTTGGGTTGTTGTTGTTGTTGTTGTTGTTGTTGATTGGATTCTACGGCATATCAATTGTTGTTGGGTTATTTTATTCCGAAGAAATTGTTTTATTCATTCTTGATGGGTATTGATATTTTTCTTTTTAAACACAATTTTTTAAACACACTTTTTAAAAATTTAAAAGAATGAGTTCTGAGGTGAATAGATAGTGAACTTTGACATTTTCCATCACACTGCTTAAAAATACCAAGAGAATTTGGTATATCCATGGAGAAAATTTGGTAGGCAAAGAGTTAAGTAATCAAGGCGATTTAATCATTGACGTCGTCTCGGTCGCCTGGATACTTCCACTGAAGTCTAGTTCACCCAATCTCTTTACATGCGGATAAACCAGCCACCCACGAACCAACCAACCAACCAACCAACCAACCAGGGCCGGCGCGTACTGCTCCTAAAACCCAGGCCGTGGGGACCCAATCTAGTTTGGAGCCTCAAAAGGTTAGGTTTCAGATATTTTCTATGAATTCTACTAAGATAATTGACATCTATTAATGCGGTGGTTTATATTTCATATGAATACTACAGGGTGGTCCAAAGGTCTTGTCATCACCAACTAAATTATAATACCTAATTAATCAACTGTGATTGCGTGAAATAAGCCGCTTAAAATGAAATGGAAAATCATTATTATTATTATTATTATTATTATTATTATTATTATTATTATTGTGAGGTTTTTGCTCCAGTCTTAGCCGGTGGTTCATTGGAGGTTGAGTGACAGCAAGTCTCCCCCGGATCTCCTGGACTCTTCTGTGTATTCTAGCCGATTCCAACGTCGCTGTAGTTTGGATAGTCTCGATTCTTTCTCTGGTTTCTAATTAACCCAAATTCTTTTCCAGAGATTTGGAGATCGTTCTAAAGGCACCAATTACAATTGGTACGACTTTCACCTTCATGTTCTACAGTTTACTCATGTATCTATTATTATTATTATTATTATTATTATTATTATTATTATTATTAAAACAAAAAATAATGAAAGTTAAAACAATATGTACCGGAGAAAAGACTTTTGGATCAAAAGCTTTATGAAAAGTCCCATGTAATAGAGCAGGAGGCTGAAATAATAGATTCGGGGGCACCATAGATTCGATTGGATTGTCATAGATTGAGAGGGACAAGATACCCTAGCAAAAGGCTCTGCAACCAACTCCTATCCTCATATTTATCTTCCTCCTCTTTATTTTGTACCATGCTTTTGTGGTGAAGTCATCACTCCTTTTGAAGAAGAAATGTTCGGCTTGGGGATTAGCAATTGATTTGGCATGCTGGAATTGGCCAATAGAACTATTACGTCATTAATTATTCGGCCAATCAATCTTCATATAACTATATCATCATCATCATCATCATCATCATCATCATCAACTCAGGTCGACAGCACAGATCTCTGTAAATGTCCTTCACCAACCCTCCTTATTCTTTTTATTTTGTTTTGTTCGTTTTGTTTTACGGCATATCAAACCTTTTTGAGTCATTTAATGCCGACTCAAGTCATATTGTTATTAGATTTTACTTACAATACCTGCTGTTGCTTAAATGGTTACGCATCTAAGTATAGGCTCATAGCTTCTTAACTTCAATGATCAAGTTGAAACCGGTGGTTTTAACGGGACTTGACCAAAGCATCCAGTATCCTCACAGAGCTGATCGATTTACTGGACGACCTACGCTAGCGTATTCATGTGCAAGTGTCTACAGGAGAACATCGTGTATGAGTTCGTTTTTGCATCTCCAGCAGAGTGTCTGATAGGAGACAATTGGCCCTGCTCTTTTGTGGGCTGCTTCTTCCAGGATTTATAAAAGACAGTAGCGTAGTCTTCTTGCAGAGTTACCAAATAGCATTTCTCCAGACGTTTCTGTCAGTTTAGCTCAGTCGGTAGAGAATCTGCCTAGGTGTTCAAGGTTCGAGACCGACCCTTAGCAACACAGCGCATGGGTTGGTTGGTTGGCTTTTACAGCATATAAACCTCGGGTTATTTTATGCCGAAAACCTTTTGTTTTATTCATTCTTACTGAGTATTTAATTGTTTTAAAAGATTTTAAATACATTTTTGTAAACTCATTTGAGATCTATTAACCCATAGATGGGACCCTAACAGGTACTTCCACTCCCAATCAGGGTGAACCTGGGAGTAATGGCTATGAAGGAGTACTCTACACTCCCCAAAGCTCCAAATTGGAACTTCACTATTAGATACAGTTTAACGTCATACCCATGACACTATAGATCCTGAGCCACCGCCCTCTAGATCATATATGATAAAACGGAGTTGGGGTTTGCCATAAGTGCAATAGGATCGGGACAATCATATAGATACTAGGGCTTGAAGTGACTAAGGGCCTCTTTAGCCTACTTTAAGCAGCTCCCAGCTCTTCCATCACTGTTAGAAAAGTACAAAAACTGATGGTTATTTCATTATAAATGATCAGAAGGTCTCAGATTATAATGATAATAGGACTTTATTTGATTGGAATGAGTTCTGAAGTGAATAGATAGTGAACCTTGAGAAAATACCGAGAAAATTTGGTACAGCCGTAGGGGAAATTTTGTCGGCAAAGAGTTAAAGCGTTAGTCTGGATATCTTTTGAGTAAAAGTTTCAAGTCAGTCCACTAAGTTGTACGATATAACCTTTGTAAATTGCTATTATAGGTTTCTTTTTCGCTTTTTTTCTTCTTTGTCTCTCCAACTCCCCACATCCACATACCAAAACATCATGGTATTTATTTTGGAAAAAAAGGGGGTCCGCTTTGTGTCTTGTTTTCGTAGTCTTGGCCACCTTTGAGATGAATGACTATGTCTGGATAATATAAACGGGGAAAAAAAACTGAACGTCACCCACCATTTCTCATCTCCTCCCACGCCTTTTTTAAATGATTCCGACACTCTACATTTTCCATTTTCTCTTTTCTCACCCCTTTTATACTCTCTCTCTCTCTCTCTCTCTCTCTCTCTCTCTCTCTCTCTCTCTCTCTCTCTCTGCTGTTCTCTTCTCTTCGCTCTCTTTTTTCTTCTTTCTCCTTTTCTTTTCTATTTTCTCTCATTTCCTTTTCCTTTCTCCTCTCCATCTTTCTCTTCTCTCTCTCTCTCTCCTTTCCTCTGCTCTTCTTTCTCCTATTCTTTCTCCATTTTCTCTCCATTTCTCTTTTCTCTTCTTCTCTTTCCATTTTTCTCCCCCCCCCCTTTCTTCTCTCTTATCTCTCCCTTTCTCTCCTTTTTTCTTCTCCGCATTTCTCTTTGCCCTCTCTCCTTTTGTCTTTCTCTCATTTTTCTTCTTCTGTTCTCTCTCATTTTCTGTTCTCTATTCTTTTATCTTGTCTCCCCCCCATTTCTCTGTGTTTTTCTTCTTCCGGTTCTCTACTTTCGGTTCTCTTCTTCCGGTTCTCTTCTTCCCATCCTTTTCTTTTGTTTTCTCTTTCGTTTTCTCTACTTTCTCCCTTCTCTTTTCTTTTTTTTTTCTTTCTTTTCTCTTCTTTCTCGTTTTCTCTCATTTTCTCCCCCCCTCTCACTTCTGTCTCTACTTTTCGCTTCTCTTTCCTTTCCACTTCTTTTCTCTTCTGTCCCATTTTCTCTACGTTTCTTCTCCCCTCTTTCTTTCTCTCTCTCTCACTCTTTCTCTGTCCTTTTCTATTCTATCTCCTTTTCTTTTCCCTTCTCCCTCTTTTTCTCTTCTCCCCCTTTTTTTTCTCTCGCTCTTCCATTTTCTCTATCTCCCCTTCTCCCTTCTCCATCTCCCTCTTTCTCTGATCTTCCCTGTTATCAGCTCTTTCTCCTGTTCCCTTTTGTCGTAACCAAACACTTGAAAATAAATCAGGTTTGGGCATTAAATAACCCATAAGGAGTTGTTATACGATTAAAGCAAACTGCTTCTTTGGTCGCTCCTTCCATCATTGTTTCTCTCTTTCTCCTTTCTTAGATCATCCTAAAATTATTTTGTTTTTCACTTCTCCCCCTCCCTCTTCCCCCCCCCCACTGCTTCCTGTGTTATTGCATCTTTTTCCCTCTCTCTTCTCTTTTTGAATATTTCATTCTATTTCTCCTCATCAGATTTTTCCCGCCATTTCTATCTGTACTTAACTTCCTATTTCATTTACTATTCCTTTCGTTCTTTTTATATAATTTTATTTGTTATCCTCAGAATGGAGGGGTTGTCCCCACGGCGTGTTGGCTAACGAGCTGGACTGCAACATCTGAGAAAGTGTGTTCGAACTTCAGTCACGCTGTTGCGTTCACTTTCGGACTAATACCTTTGCGAAAGTTTTGAACCACCACACCAGCTATGGTTAGATAGTATAAATACTGTTCTTCTATAAGGATGGCTTTGGCATTAAATAATTGACGTTTGATATAGCATTAAACATAGGAATCAAAAACGAAAAATCCCCCTCCTTATACTCTTCCCCTATTTCAAGTTCTACGCTCTTTTCACGCTAATTTTTCTTTCTCTTCCTCCTCCCCTCCTCCTCCTCCTCTATCCATATCTACCTAAGTCCCTGTCTTCTAATACAGTATTCTTTCTATACTTCTCACTTAAACACCTATTCTTCTTCTTCTTCTTCTTCTTCTTCTTCTTCTTCTTCTTCTTCTTCTTCTTCTTCTTCTTCTTCTTCTTCTTCTCATTTCATATATTGAATTACTCCCTTTAACTACCTGGATGTCCCATCGTTACCTCGCAGATCCATTACTATTGGAAGTTCGATCCTAACTGTCTGCCACATTTCTTGGAACCTTGGGTTGCATCCTACTCGTCGCGAATACGTTGGATAAATACCGAGACCTCACATCATAGTGTAATGGTTACCAAGTTAGTCTCACATTTCCATTAATACAGAATAGCGGGTCGGATCCTCGCTGGATGTTCCATAATTTCGACAAACGGTTTGTGCAAATACCCAACCCCTTTCCCCGCTTTCCCAACTTCTTCCTTCCTTTTTTTCTTCTAAAATTCATGACATCTAAATTCCCACTCTTTCTTCTTTCACTTCAATTTTATTTTATCTTACAATTTCTTTCTATTTTTTTCTTTCTTAATTCAAATAAAATTTGAATGGTCCAAATTTGTACTTTAAATATTTCATGCCCGGCGGAATTTTGTAAATTAAAATGTATTTATAATCGTCTTCTTATATACGTTATTATTTGTCAATATATATATATATATATATATATATATATATATATTATATATATATATATATATATAAAACCTGATGTAACAAAATTAGGATATTTTAATAAACCACATAAAAATAAACATTTTTATGATTATTAAAAAAAGATTTTAATACCCTTTATACAAATTAATATCATTTTCTTTTTCTTATTTTCTTCTCTCTTCTTATTTCTATTTATTAGCTTTTTAGTTGTAAGGAGTGTCTTCTATTCACCAATAAAAACTGACAATTAATTATAATATTCTATTTGCGTATCCTTCATAAACTTATTTTAAGTATAAATATCCTTATGATATTTATGTTTATTTTTCTTTCTTTCTTTCTTTTTCTATTTGACATAATATATTTTCTTTCTTTCTTTCTTTTTTTTGTTTCTTTTGTTTTTCTTTTTTCTTTTTCCTTCTTTTCTTATTTAGTTGTGTTTTTCTTTGCTTGCCTTTCCACTTTCTTATTTATTTATTTATTTCTGTTTTTTTCTTCATTTTTATTTTTTCCTTTTCCTTCTTTGCTTTTTTCTTTTTTTATTCTTTTCTTCTCTTTCCACTTTCTTTCTTTATTTCGTTTTCTTTTTTTCTTTCCCTTTTGTCTTTCTTTTCTTTCTTTCTTTTTTTTCTTTCTTTTTTTCTTTCGTTGTTTTTCTTTTCCTTTCCTTTCCTGTCTTTCTTTCTCTTTTCTTTTGGTTCTTTTCCGTTCTTTTTATTTATTTTTCGTTCTTTTTTTTTATTTCCTTACTTTCTTCTTTATATTATTTTATTGGCTTTCCTATTTCTTTCTCTCTTCTTTTGTTTTTCATTCTTTTCATTCTTTTGTTGTTTTGCTTTTCCTTCTTCAACCTTTTTCTTTGTTTCTTTTTTCTCATAGTTATTAAATCGTTCATTTTCTTCTCTTCATTCTTTATTGTATATCTATCAAAACACAAGTTTTTTTTATTTTATTTTGAATTTTGAATTTTCTTCCTTTTCTTATTCTCCTCTTTATTTATTTTATTTTATAATTCAAAATCGTAGCCTGTTGTCGATGTTGTTGTCGATGTTGTTGTCTTCGTCGTCGTCGTCGTCGTCGTCGTCGTCGTCGTCGTCGTTCTTCTTCTTCTTCTTCTTCTTCTTCTTCTTCTTCTTCTTCTTCTTCTTCTTCTTCTTCTTCTTCTTCTTCTTCTTCTTCTTCTTCTTCTTCTTCTTCTTCTTCTTCTTCTTCTTCTTCTTCTTCTTCTTCTTCTTCTTCTTCTTCTTCTTCTTCTTCTTCTTCTTCTTCTTCTTCTTCTTCTTCTTCTTCTTCTTCTTCTTCTTCTTCTTCTTCTTCTTCTTCTTCTTCTTCTTCTTCTTCTTTTCTTCTTTTCTTCTTCTTCTTCTTCTTCTTCTTCTTCTTCTTCTCTCTTCTCTTCTTCTTCTTCTTCTTCTTCTTCTTCTTCTTCTTCTTCTTCTTCTTCTTCTTTCTTTCTCTCTTCTTCTCCTCCTCCTCCTCTTAGTGCTGTTTACAATTGATTTTACTTTCCGAACTGCCGGTCGACATCACCCACTGCAGAACGATGAAGATTTCCACTTCCTGTGTCGTTATTAAAATGGCAATCTGTTTTCCGAGCCGAATGCTGTTAGCACATGTCGCGCCATTTTGGATTGTCTTTCCAGAAATAATGTTTTATCAGGAAAAACAAATATTGACATTTTGAGTGTAAAACGAAGTCGTATTACAAAAAAGAGATAACAAACAATGAGGGACGATGGGAAGATTAATGGCAATGACAAATCCCCAGGGGGAAAGAATGCAAGCGAGGCGGGAGGGGGGGGGCGAGAATTTGGCGGAAAAGACAAAACATGGGGGGGGAAGGCTAATTGAGGAGGAGAAGGGCTGGGAATATTCAAGTTTAGAGAAGAGAAATCTGGAGACAATGAAAGAAAGAAAGAAAGAATAAGGGAGCGTGAGAGATTAAATAAAAAGACAGAAATGGTGAAAGTAAGAAGGAAAAAAAGAAATAGATTGAAAGAAGAGTAGTTGAAAAAAAAAGAAAGAAAAAAAGAGAAAGATGTGGAAATAATACAGCGGACATATTGGATGGAAAGACAAAACATGGAGAAAAGAAGCTGTAGAGTGGGAAATATACAAGTTTAAAGAAAAATGTAGACTGTTAAAGGAAGAAAGAGAAGAAAGAAAAGAAAGAAAGAATGAAAGGAAGAGTAACTACAAATAGAAAGAAAAAAAGCAAAGATAAAATAGAAAAAAGAAGATTAGTAGAAGAAAGAAATAAAGAAAAGTAAGAATGAGCAAAATGGTTTTAAAAAGAGAAGAAAGAAGGAACGAACGTTAAGAAAGAAAGAAAGAAAGAAGGAAAGAAAGAAAGAAAGAAAGAGGAAGGAAGGAAGGAAGGAAGGAAGGAAGGAAAGAAATAGTGTAAGGATACAAAGAAAGAAAGAAAGAAAGAAGCAGAGGAAAGAAAGGGAAAAGAAATTGGGGCCCTATGTGTCTTTGATTTTCCGAACAAGATCTCCATGGTCTAAAATAGGAGAGACTTTCCTTCTCCTAGACGGATTTCTCTTCCAAGATGAGTGAGACCCATTACTATTTTACTCATTTCTGGCGTAATAGGTTAATGTACTGTAAGCAAACCTATGTCTAATTAAGATTTTTCTTCTTTACTTTTGAGATTTGTAATCCATTTTTCATTGTTACTGATTATCTTGTCCAAAACAAATCCGACATCAGCAAGAAGAGAATGAAAACCGTTAAAGCCCTCATTGCTATTTATTTTCAAAAATTCAACTGGGTTCCATTTTCTTTGCCTTCGGTTAGGTCTCAAGTCTTCTAAATGACGTTCTCACTGTTGATTGGTTGGCTTTACTTCATGTCAGAACCTTTTTGGGTTATTATTATACTAAAGTCAGCTTGGGGAGTCTACGTGACGTAGTGGCTAATGTGCTGGACTGCGACATCGTTGTAAGCAAGTTCGAACTCCAGTCGCGCTGTAACGTTCACTTTCGAACTAATACTCTTGGTTAATGTATTAACCCTCTAATCACCCCAGCAATGGCTTAAATATTACTATTACTTTTCTTCTATAAGGATGGCCTTGGTATTAAATAACCCACGAATATTAATATGCCATTAAGCAAGCAAAATTTTACAAAACAAACATGAAGTCAGTTTAACAATTATTGTATCCGATTATATAATGTACAAAAGAATTTACCCTACATCTACACATTTATTTGACCTATAGATGGGACCCTAACAGGTACTACCACTTCGGGTCAGAAGGGATATGGGAATAATGACAATGAAGGAGTACTCCATACACCCCATCAGATGTATTTTGGTGTCATACCCACTACATTTTTTATGGGAGACTTACGCCTCTTCAGAAGGCGCCCCTGTGTAATGGTTAACGTCTCAGGAAATGGAATCGGAAACCTGATTTCAAATTCCGGACGAAGCAGTTTGCGTTTCACTTCGTGCTAGTGCCCTTTGCAAAGGCATGGGTATATCTCCATCTAGATATTTGTAAATAGTAGGTAAGTTTGGGTTCTTAAGGAAAACTCTGAATACAAAGTATCTTTACTCTGCTTAAAAATGACCTTGTGTCACATCCTGCCTGTGTTTGAAGAGTTGGTTAAAAACATACCCCCATCCGTGGTGTAAATGTTATCCTTGTTTGAAATGGATACGGTGACACAAGTTCATATCCTGGATGGGGCTGGTTGCATTTGACATAGAGCTAATACACTTAATACATTAAAGAATATAAATAAAGATAAACGAAAGAGTATTACATATCCGTAATACATTGTATTGCTAAGAAAAATCCATTGTCGCTCGAAACACACCGGGTTGATCAATGATTGTAAGTCCTTCCATCCAAGCAGCATGGTACCTCTATTTATATCAAATGTAAGTCGGCAATTTTCACTCTCTGGTAATGAGCGTTCCATCTCGAGTGTCGACAGTTTACCCATAATTGGGGGAGGGGGTTAGAATAATTGGATTCCTACCTTTATTAATGGTATTAGTGATATATGAAATGCAACCAGCCTAGTTTAGAATTTGGACTCGTCTTACCGTGTTCATTCCCTACGACGGTAATTATTAGACCACGCGCCTCCACTTTATTAATTAATATATGAGAGTGTTCTAAGCCCCGCCGACAGTACGGAGATAAATCAATGTAGAATAGTAAAAATGACTCATTTAAAAATTGGAGCAAAAATAGAATGGATTCATGCGGAATAATGGAAGATGCGAGAAATTAGAAAGGATAAAGGTCTTCGCATCTTACAAGAAATTACCCGCCCTGTCGACTGGGGCGTTAGAATGCACTGACTGCAACTCTTCAGAGGGGTAAGACTCCTCCAAATGGGGCCACCTGTTGGCCGTGGGTAGCGATCCGTGATGCTTAAGACGGAGTCTTGGTGGATGAGCAGTCCATGACCTGCAACACTCCACTTAGAACCTTACCAATCGGCTGGTCACGTCAAACCCTAGCACCTATATGAGGGTACTAGAAGGCGGTGACTGTGGTCTACATGTCCTGGGAATGACGTTAAACTATCTGATGGTGAGGTTCCAGTTTTGGAGGTTTGGGGAATGTGGAGCACCCCTTCATCACCATTGCTCCCTGGTCCACTCTGACCCGGACTGATAGTACCTGTTAGGGTCCCATCTATGGGTTAAATAGAAAAATGTATTTATTAAAAAAATTGTATAATCCATTAGGAATTTATTTATTTCAAAACTTTATTGGCATTAAATGACCCACTGAGGTTGAATGCCGTAAAACAAACCAAGAAATTACAAACTTTCAAATCCTGACGTGTCATTTGGGGTGAAAGCACAATTAAGCAGAACTGGGCGTTTCGGAAAAGAAGCCCCCAAAGATGGTCCATATTGACTCAAGTGATTAAAATGAGAAGAAATCCATTAACAGATTAATTTTTCATAATGCCTGAACAAGCACAAACCGCGCGTAACAGAAAGCAGATACCATCACTAAGGATTTCGGGAGGATATACTTACACGCCCGGAAAAAATGGTTTTCACTGATGTATCTAACATTCACTTTTTAGAGCCGAATAATATCTATGAAGTTTGGCTTGTTTGCTTGTTGTTAAATGGCATATCAACCCTGTGGGTTATTTAATGTCAAAACTTTTATTTTTTCTTCTTTTTTAACATATGATTTGTGAGCGAATTGTTTGTAAGTAAAGGATAAAGTTCAATATACAAATCAGCAGTAACTTTTAGAGAGAAAATATACAGCTTGTAATACCTTGTAGCAAATAGTGAGGAGTCAGGTGATAGGGACTGGTTAGGCTTAAGTTTGTTTTCTCTTCTCTCTCTTTGTAAACAATCCTTATCTATATCCTTTCTTAGGATCGAAATCGTTTTTTAACTCTTATTTTAGGCGTTGTGGCTGAACCACGAGTGGTGACAGACAAGTTAGAGTTAAATAATACAACTTAGAATTAGAATAAAGACATGTATTACGGACATACATAACATATTGTTGCAAAATTTGGTTTGTCTGTGCGGGAATGTTATATAAAATAATTGTCCACTTAGCTGAAATCCTGAGGTAGGGTGAGTTATCGGACCCCTTAACTACGGCTATCTGCTCGTTCCGCTGGATATAAGATACGCCCTTTTTCGTCGTCCGACTCCGGCGCTTGTGGATCAGAAAGAGGAAGAATTTGCCTCTTTGGCTTTGCCGCCAAACTATGCTGGTCCGTGATTGATTAATTGATAGTAAGGCTCCTATCAAGGACGATAACCCCTACATCAGATATTTTTTACAGCGCAAACGCTTTTGATTGTTTGAAAACTATAATTTTTAACATTTCGATTTTTCTTTCTTCTATCTGCGCTGATTCCATGCGCAAATCTCTTATTTTCGTCATTCCATTTCTGCTTTCAAAGTGTTAACTTCCGGTTCACCGTAGTTGAGGAGGAGGAACTCTCAACATAGTTTTGACTAACGAGAAGGGATTCGTTTTCCATCTCCTAGACTGATTGAAAGTTAAAGCGCCCACTCTACCCTAATATTTACCCATAGCTGGTGGAAGAATAGCTGAATTCATACATTTTCCAAGTGTATTACTGCCATTTGAAATGCAAATACCCGCGTCCAGGATTTGATCTCGTCTCGCTGTGTCCATTTCTTACGACGGTAACCTTTACACCACATGCTCCAGCATCTAAAACAAGGTCGCAAATATGAGGAATCAACCGAGAATCGAACTCGCTATTCAATAATAATAGATCTGTGAGATTAGCTTGCTAACGATTACCCCACGAAGTGACACCCTGAGTCCAAAAACATGTAGGTATTTATCGAACTCAAACCGTACAACAACGGTTAAGGTAGATTCATAATTTTCCATAACATATTAAGATTTAAAAAAAAAACACAGATTTGTATTATCTGCGTTATTCGGACTATTGTCCACAGCTTCATTGTTATCTGACTCTTTTGATTTCATTTCGATCTTAGGAACCTTCTTGTCGTAATCGGGAGTCATCATAGAACTTTGGGCCTAACCCTTTATTCAGTCCACGGGGTTATCCTGTTTTCATTCCCAGCTATGGTTAGCGGAATGAGAACAGGATACCCCCTTAGGTTCAAAGTTCCGAGATGGCTCCCGATTACCACAAGAAGGTTCCCGAGTCCGAAAAGTAGGTTCCCAAGTCCGAGAAGGTTCCAGAGTTCGAATAGAAATACCTGAAGAAGGCCGGAGGTCATATCGGCCGAAACGTTGTACAGATAACAATGAAGATGTGGACAATAGTGCGAATAACGCAGATAATAATAATCATTAAGCCTCATCTCAAACATTCAGAGAAATAGTAAAACACAAATTTATCATTACTGAAGAAGA
Organism: Doryteuthis pealeii; assembly: GCA_023376005.1. Taxonomy (NCBI): domain Eukaryota; kingdom Metazoa; phylum Mollusca; class Cephalopoda; order Myopsida; family Loliginidae; genus Doryteuthis; species Doryteuthis pealeii. Next base: position 1,737,460 of record CM042159.1, on the reverse strand, counting down.
AAAGCTCGCGTCGCTTGTTAATATTGAAATAGAGAGTGCGTGTTTTTTTTAACATACTTAACTAAACCCTACGTGTAAAATAATGGACGGGTTGACATGCAGTTGAAATCAATCAATCAATCATTTGTGGTGTTCTGACCTTCCATACAGATTTAATGTCCATTAATAGGTCTTTGATTCATTCTCGATATTTTTAATGGACGTCGCATGCATGCACACATTAATAAATGTACTCATAAAGATTTTGATGACTTAATAATAAAAATAAAAAATGCATTAAGGGTGAAAATGGTTCCTATGGTTCAATAAAGAATATATATATATATATATATATATATATATATATATATATATATATATATATATATATATATATATATATCCCTCTTGACTAATTTTTACAGACTTTTTTCATTTCTCATTCAGAAATATTACACTTTCATCCCGTCCCTCTTCCTCCCCCTTCTCTCTCTCTCTCTCTCTCTCTCTCTCTCTCTCTCTCTATATATATATATATATATATATATATATATATATATATATATATATATATCAATTTACTTCTTTTCTGGCACTTTTTTTCCATTTATCTTTTGCTCACAATATTATATTTTAATTTCTCTCTCTCTCTCTCTCTCTCTCTCTCTCTCTCTCTCTTTCACTCTCTCTCTACTCTCTCTCTCTTTCATCTCTCTTTCTCTCTCTCTCTCTCTCTCTCTTCTTTTTTGCATGCTTTCCTATTTAAATCTCACACTCACAAATATTAAACTTTCACATTCCATCTTTCAATTCATTGATTTTTTATGTTTTCCTCTTCCTTACTCACAAAAATGACTACTTTAACCCCCCCCCTCCTCTCCCTTCTCCTTCCTCTCTCTCTCCCTCTCTCTCTCCATCTCTCTCGCTCGCTCGATTCCTTTGTTTTATGCTTTTGTATGATGTTTCTTTTTCCTTTTTATCTCTCACTCACAAATATTACACCTTCACCCCCTCCCTCTTCCTCCTTTTCTCTCTATCTCTCTATCTATTGATCTGTGTATCTATCTATCTATCTATCTATCAATCTGCATGACTATCCCTTCTTCATTCATTTATCTATTTATTCATAGCATGCATTTATCTACCCTTTTACCTCACTCTCACAAATATTACACCTTCAATCTCCTTCTATCTATCTATCTATCTATCTATCTATCTATCTATCCTTCATTTATCTATTTATTTATTTATCCATTCATTGCATATTTTTGCCCTTTTATCTCTCACTCACAAATATTACACCTTCAATCTTCCCTCTCTCTCTCTCTCTCTCCTCTCTTTCCTCTCTCTCTATCTCTCTCTCTCACTCTTTCCCCTCTCTCTCTCTCTCCTCTCTTCTCTCTCCTCTCTCTCTCTCTCTTTCCCTCTCTCTCTCTCTTCTCTCTACTCTCTCTCTCCTCTCTCTCTCTTTCCTCTCTCTCTCTCTATCTCCCTCTTTCACTCTCTCTTTCCATCACTCTCTACTCTCTCTTCCTCTCTCTCTCCCTCTCCTATATATGTGTATCCCCCCCCACCATTCATTTGTTAATTTACTTATTCATTGTATGCTTTTTCTACCCTTTTATCTTTCACTCACAAATATTACACCTTCAACCCCTCTCTTTCTCTCTCTTGCTCTCTCTTTCTTTTTCTCTTTCTCTCTCTCTCTCTCTCTCCTTCTCTCTCTCTCCCGTTCTATCTCACTCTATATATGTCTATCTCCCCATCCTTCATTTATTTATTTATTTATTTATTCATTCATTGCATGCTTTTTTCTACCTTTTATCTCTCACACACAAATATTGCACCTTCAATCTTCCATCTATCTATCTATCTATCTATCTATCCTCCATTTATTTATTTATTGCAAATTTTCGCCCTTTTATCTCTCACTCACAAATATTACACATTCAACCCACTCAAACTCAAATAAAATAAAAATAAAAATAAGAATAAAGAAAAATCTTTATAGACATAGCCAGAATTCTAGTGACGTTCCCAGCGTTGTTTTTGTCGGGTCACAATCCTGTCGACCACACCTCTACACACTAAATTCTTTAACGCTTTCCAATTCATCTTATTTTCTTCCCTCCTTTCCACTGACTGAACGCTTCATTAGTCCTGCTTTGATCTCAGCATGTCTCAATGTATTGCACCGGCTGACCCTGTCCTCGTCAAAGCATCGGCATCCAAATGAAAAGGTTTCCATGGCGCCGCGTCTGCAGCCGCCGTTGTTTCTCGACATACGAAACACTCATTGGATACAATTCTTTCAAATTGATATAAAGTGTTTCCGTCTATCGTCCAAACCTCACCAGCCCTGTCAACCAGGCTTAGAATCCATTGACTGTATCCCCAGCAGACGGGTAAGACCCTCAACAAAAGAGGTGTCCTTGCTGGTTGGTTTTGTTTTACGGCATGTCAACACTCTTTCGGGTCCTTTAATGCCGAATCAAATCGTTTAGATAAACCAAGATCTTAAATTGCTTACAGGACCTGTTGTTGCTTAAATGGTCACCCGATTAAGCCCTGTCAACCGGGCTTAGAATACACTGACTGTATCCCCAACAGACGGGTAAGACCCCCACAAAAGAAGTGTCCCTGCTGGTTGATTGGTTGTTTTTGTCTTACGGCATGTCAACCCTCTTTTGAGTAATTTAATACCAAATCAAATTATTTAGATAAACAAAGGACTTAAGTCGCTTACAGCACCTGCTGTTGCTTAAGTGGTCACCCAATTAAGTACTTAAAGAGATCGCTGCTTAACTTCGGTGATCTCACCAGCCCTGTCGACGGGTTTCAAATATTCTCTATCTCCTGCAGAGGGTTAAGGTCCCCACAAAATTGGTCTCCTGGTTGGCTGCTTAGTAGGTTGGTTTTACGGCATACCAACCCCCTTTCGGGTAATTTAATGCTGAATTAATTCGATGACTCAGGTTGCTTAAAGTAGCTGCTGTTGCTCAAGTTGATATCCAATTAAGTATTAAACAGGTGCATCGCTGCATACCCTGGGTACGACAGTAAACTGCATATGGTGGTGAGGTTTCATTTCTGGAGCACTGGGTGGTGTGGAGAACCCCTTCGACACAATTATTCCGAGGTCTACTTTGACAGGGAGTGGTAAGTATTTATTATATCCTTTTGGCATTAAATAACCTATAAGCATTTGATATACCATTAAACAACTAATCTTAATCCAAACCAAACCGAATATAGAGAGTAACGATTATAATAAAGTGAATCAAACGTTGGCATCAAATAATCTAAAAATTAAACTAAACCGAATCTTACAACCAATTTTGTTGTTGCTGGCCAATATCACCGACTCAGTTCAAAATGAAACTCTCGAGCATCACCCCCACCTCAAGATTTTATCGGATTTTATCAGGAACTATTCAACATGAAGAATACAGATGTTTTTATTGAAGGATTGATTTCGTTTCGTTGGTTTATTTGTTTAAGAGCATATCAACTCATCATTGCCGAATCTTGATTAACTTGCAAATCCTCCATTGTCAATCATAACTGCTTTTTAATGTTTCATTGCATTTTATCAAATTAGATGTAATCATGTGTTTGTACACATATGGTATCAATTATTCCTATCTAATACAAATAATTGATATTTTATTGTTATTTCTAATTTAGAGAATAAATCATTTTTTAGGCGAATTTGCAATTGAATAATATTTTTAGGTTGGATGGTTGGCTAGTTGGTTGGTTGGATTTCACAGCATGTAAACCCTTGGGTTATTCTATGCCGAAGATGTTTTTGTTTGATTCATTTTGAAGGATCATTCAATTTTTTAATCAGTTTTTTTAAATAATTTTTATTTAAAAATCTTACAATCTTATGGTCCATCCTTTTAAGCAAGTGGAATTGGATCCTTGGTAATCCTCTGATAATGAATCCTTTGGTTCTTCTGGTAAAGAGTCCTGAGTATTGTAAGTCCCTCCTCAATGAGTGCTAGTAGAACTATGACCAGTATTAGAGTTTAAGTAGTGTATCAGCCACGCATTATGGCTAGTGATTGGCGAAGGAATAAACCACGTGACTACGACTAGTCTATAAATTCAGGGTGTGAAATGGAGCACACCTTATATTTTAAAAAATCCAACAAAATCATTTTTAATCATTTCAATTCATAGATGGGACCCTAACAGGTACTACATACCCGGGTCAGATTCGATCTGGGAGTAAGAGGGACTCTAAAAGCTAGTGTAGTTTAACGTCATACCGATTTTTTATGGGTTGTAAACTTTTTATATAATGTTATTGACTAATCTTTCATTAGTTTTGGCACAAGGCCAAATATAGAGCTCACCCAGTGAAATTCGAACTATTTAGTAAAGGTTTGTAGTCTCGCTTGCAAATCATTGCACCATGTGAAGCGCCCACTTCTTGTTACATTGCAGAATGCTATGGAATTCTTATCAAAATTATTCACTCCTCCCTAAAATAGAAGCATCAATATCAACATGGACCGTCGTTCTAACATATTTTCATCTTTTTATTTTTTTAATTAATTTTTCAAATTTTTGCTTTTTATTTTAATATTTAAATTTTTTAAATTTCTATCCTGTTTCTCTGAAGATAATAGAGGGATGGACACCTGCCCCCCATCTCACAAACTATCCGAGTGAGAGGAACAAGGCATGCTGGACACTGTTGGAGAAGCAAGGACGAGTTCATAAGCGACGTTCTCCTGTGGAAGCCAACACATGGACATGGTAATGTGGGCCGCCCACCAAGGACCTACATTGACCAACTGAGCGAGGATACTGGATGCTGCGCAGAGGACCTCCCTGGGACAACGAATGATAGAGAAGGTTGGCAAGAGATTGTCATGGATATCCATGCTAATTGCGTGACATGATGATGATGATTATATTTTCACTCCGAAATATAACACTTGGGCTAATTTTCACGGATGTCGAGTGTCTGCGTCGCATATGATTGTGAACAATTCTTATTTCTTTCGTCTGTCTGCCACTCTCAACTAGGGCTTATTTTAACGGGAGGCTTATATCAAAAACCATCTTGAAAAATCATGCTAGGTCTTATTTTGCAGGTCAGCCTTATTTTTGAGGAAACACGGTATGTTTATTTCTTCACCGGGTTTGTAATCGTGGGACATTGAACAATGCAGCGTAATGGGAACCACTCAAAGTGTAGACACGTGTTTAGGCCAAACAAAAAAAGTTTCAATGGATTAAAGACGGCAAATAAATGTTAAATGCAACCTTGAATGTTTTTGGTCGACAAATTGTGTTATCCAAATAGGTGGGTTCATGATCACATCTAAAAGAAACATCTTTTTTTTTATAAAATATTTCCCAACACAAAAACGCCCGTTCCCTGAAGGGCAATCTGTTTATTTAACTTATT
>CM042159.1:1722053-1727053 GCA_023376005.1 Doryteuthis pealeii | reverse complement strand
TCGATGTACAAAGTAGACCCAAAACGACAAGACTGGAAAAAAGCAAGATGAGAACTACTCAACGATACTATGTGCAGTCCTAAGGAAATCCTGGGATCAGCACTCCTCGGAAAATCATCTGTACCGCTACTTACCACCTATCACACAAAGGCCCGTGGAGAGTGCATGATGGTACGAAAATAACCGCAGATGCTTATATAGCCTTCCTCAAAGAGCACCTGGAATCTTGGCTAAAAAGGCAGAGAATCACCTTCAGGAGAACCATCATATTTATGCAAGATAATGCTCCTTCGCGTTTACCGCATAAAACTACAGAGTACCTGCAAAAATTAGGCTTCTGTGGACTTTGAAAGATGAACTGGCCGACCAATTCTCCAGACTTAAAGCCAATTGAAAACTTGTGGAGCATTCTGAATCGACGTGTTTATGTGAATGGACGCCAATTTAAAAGAAAAGATGACTTGTGGCAGGAAATAGTCAATGTATCACGTGAAATTATATCAGAGATCCAGAAATTGACATGTTCAATAGACGAGCGCCTTTTCTAATTCATTTTAGAAAATGGATTACATATCTCATATTAACTAACTTCACTATCATTTTTTAATTCTTTTTTACTTTTTTATTTCAATTTAATTTTATCTTAGTTACTCTATGTATCCAGAAAATCTATAAATGAAAAATCTATAAATGAAACAATAAACGTATTATTTTCTTTTTTACCAGGGTTTTATTACACCTCGCTAATAATTTGGCACATGATAAATGACCGTAACTTATGTTCCTTTTTGTAGAACCTTACAATATTTACAGAGTAGGTGTATATACAAGTTGTCATTATTCTCTGATAATTTCGTTAGATTCCAATCAGTAGTTTGTGGATAGAAGGGGAAAATATCACTTTTTTAATAATTTGAAACGCAGTGTATATATATATATATATATATATATATATATATATATATATATATATATATATATTAGTATGGGGGTTTGTCCGGTGTCCATTTCTTAAAATAAACCCCGATTAATTTGAGTATTCTTGGTATAGTTATTTAGGAAAAGAAAAAAAAATATCGAAAAAAATATTTTAAAAGGGGGTAAAATATTTACATTTACTTGTCGATACAAAACATAAGTGTGGCTGTAAAATATTGCTGCCTTGTCGCATTTATTTGTCGATAAAAACGCTTTCAAGCCGCTAGTTGATTTATAACTAACATAGGTCAAATTTTCAGCAGGCGCCGCCTAGTGTATTTTAGGGCAGGAGGCTAGGACGTCCAAAGCCGAATATACCCAGTTATTTAATGCCAGAGTTATCCTTGTAGAAAAATAGTAATGATATTATTTAATCCCTAGCTTGGGGATTAGGGTGTTTCATACCTTTCCCATGGGTATTAGTCCCAATAATGAACGTAATAACGTGAATGGATTTCGAACTTGCTCACTACGAGGTCAGCCCAGCAAGTTAGCCACTAAGCAACAGGGACCCTTCAACTGAAACTTGATAGAGAGTTAAAACCGTTGTGAAACATGAAGGTGATAGTAATACGAAACATAGCTGGAACCCGAGTGGAATTACCTTTACATTCTTTCCAGTTCATCTATGAAAACACTCCTCTAAGGACTATGCATGAGAAATTCTTCTGCAAATTATTTCCAAATCACCCCTAATAACACATAGCAACTAGTTCTAGTAGACTAGGAGCTATAATAATAAAAATGGAGAAAGAAGAAAGTAAATATTTGTAAATTTTGTCATTTTTGTTTAGAAAATAGAAATTTTGCCTTTTTTAACAACACCTACTATTTGCTTCATATCTTTTTTTCACCCTGGAAAGATTAAAGAGGATTTTGGATGTTTTTTTATAAGAAATAAGCTTTCCAACGATACCAAATTTAGCTTGGCTTTCTTTTTTATTTCCGGGTTGCGCCCCCAAATAAGGGGATTTCGAAACCAGAGGAATAACTGAAACTGTTTAGACCACAGTACTACAGGAATCAGCTAGAAAATTCCAAGAATCCTGGAAAGTTGAGGAAATTTGCGTCACACGGACTTCAGTGAAGACTACCAGATCTAAGTCTCCCTCTCTGATAAGAAATCAACAGATCTGATAGAATAATGAAAGACAGACGAAGAGAACCTGTCCATTCGACAATATGTCTAATCTTATCGAAAGAAACACATCCTGAAAACGATAGGAAACAAAATATAAACATAGAGAAGTAGAAATCGAGTGAATAGTGAGCATGAAAACCACAAAAGCTGAAAGAACCCCCCCTCTCTTCTCTCTCTCTCTCTCCTTCCTTCTTCCCCTCTCTCTCTCTCTCACACACACATATATATATATATATATATATATATATATATATATATATATATATATATATATATCATAATATAATATAATAAATATATAAAGGTATTACATATCTATTTATTTGATGGCAACCTTAGGTTTCATACATGCAAAATCGCCTGCATTCATCAGGTGACGTTAATCCGAATACAAGGAAAAAAATATATATATGGTGGACTCTCCTATCGTGAACGATAGATGAAGGTCAGCAGTGAGTGATTTGTTTCCTCCCATGTTGTACATGCTATCAAGAAGACATTTTTGTTTCCTTGAGAGTGATAGCAGCCCAGCCTTGTTGCAAGCTATGAAGCCACACTGACAGATGGAATTTTCCTAAAGCAGGAGTAAGATGTTTTTGTTTTAAAGTTAGACGGAGCTGATCTCGATGGTTCAGTCTATTTTCTTCAAAGCTCTTTAGTCTAGCGAAACGTGTCTTACGCCATTCTTTCCGATTTGATACTAGATTTTCTCAAGCACTCAGGTTAATATTGAGGCGTTTCAAATTGTCCTTTAATTTCTCTTTATAGCGTAAGAGTGGACGTTCAATAGAATGTCTAGCATTTGGTAATTGTCCGTATATTATCTTCTTTGGAAGCCTGTTCTCATTCATTCTGACAACGTGACCGGCCCAACTAAGCTGAACCTTTGCTAGTAAGATTTCAATGCCAGCAATGTTACATTAGATGAAAAAGTCGCGCTGAAAGCACGGATTCTCATAAGTATCTTTCCCGCTTCCCGTCCATATCGGTTATCACCTGCACCAGGTCTTCCGCACGGTATTCAGAATCTGCCAGAGCTGAGTGATGAAGTTTTGGGTTTTTTTCTGGTCGGCCCACGTTAGTGTGTCTATATGTACGTGTCAACTGAAGAACTACACTAATGGTTTCGTCTCTTCTTCTCCAGTATTTCCCATCATGTTTTATTTTTCCTACTTGGATGGTTTGTGTGATAGGATGTAAGTGGCCATACAGCTGAATTTCTGAGGAATTGCTGCTTCCACGATTTATTCAAGACAGCATGTAACATCCTTGTGCGGTTCCCATCTATTTTTTTCTCCGTGCGTTTTGTTTAAGTCCAATTTTGTTTCATAATCTATGTGGCAGCATAGATTATTGACAAGCACCTGTGGAATAGGGCTTTCAAATGAGCACTTAGGCGGGTAAGTTTCCGTGGAAAAACACCAGACCGTTTGGTAAAAGCGGGAATCTCGCACGTCACGTGATTTGAGTTAGTTAATCAGTTTATAATGAGACTTCAAGTGGGACAGGCGTGCCCTACTTCGGATTTGACTCCGTGCGATGGGTTAGTAAACGTGCAAATAAAACCTTTGATCAAAGCCAAAAGTCTTGTTCATTAATTATTACATGACTTAAGAGTAGAAAGGGGCAACAAGTTAGAAAAGACAACAGGTCTGGCCAAACAGACGTTCACATGATGACCGAAGTAGAAAGGGAAGAGAAGAGAACAACCAAGTAAGTAAACGAATATCTGTATATCTGTCTGTCCCTCTCTGATATCTCTATGTTGGTCCTCTCTCTCTCTCTCTCTCTCTCTCTCTCTCTCTCTCTCTCTCTCTCTCTCTCTCTCTCTCTCTCTCTATCACATACGGCACTCTTGTTCTTTACGGGAAAGGGGTACGTAAACATTTTCCCAAGGCTATTAATCTGAAAGTGAACGTCATAGCTCAACTGGAGTTCGTACTACGGGGTTGCAGTCCAGGACTTTAGCCACTACGTCATGGCGCTCCCCTCACCCCCAGCTATGTGAACTTGGTCTACTATTTTCAGACGCTTGTCATCCAAGGTAGAAATATCACCGTCTTTAAAAGACTTTGAAATTAACTTTTTTTTTATTAAAAATAACTCGTACATGTGTAATTATTTAGAAACATTACTACACACACACACACACACACACACACACACACACATATATATATATATATATATATATATATATATATATATATATATATATGTGCATGTATAAGTGTGTGCGTTTTTGTGAGTGTAAAATCATATTATCTGTTTACTGAGGACATGTCACCGTCTCGTTTAAAACACTTTGAAATTAACTTTTTTATTAAAAATAACTCGTACATGTGTAATTATTTAGAGACATTCCTATATATATATATATATATATATATATATATATATAATATATATATAATATATATATATATACATATGTGTGTGTGTGCGTGTGCGTGTGTAAAATCATATTATATGTCTCCGTCTCGTTTAAATCACTTTGAAATTAACTTTTTCATTTTAAAAATTTGTAGAGGTGTAATTATTTAGGGGCAGTGTAGTGGACACACACACACACACACACACACACACACACACACACATATATATATATATATATATATATATATATATATATTACTGTGTGTATATATGTATATATATATATGTTTATGTGTAGGTATTGAAATCCCGGTTGGAGGTAGCCTGCAAATGACTAGCCACACTGCAAAGATGTGATACGTCGAAACACGCTGTCTGTGGATGACTGAATTTACACATACACACATACAAACATATATATATTATATATATATATTATATATATGTATATATATATATATGTGTGTGTGTGTGTGTGTGTGTGTGTGTGTGTGTGTGTGTGTGT
>CM042159.1:1717053-1719553 GCA_023376005.1 Doryteuthis pealeii | reverse complement strand
AAGATCATTTATTGTTTTTAGTGTTGCGGCTAACGCTAATGTTTTTTTGTTTGTTGTTTTTTTTTTGTTGTTTGTTTGTTGTTTTGTTTGTTTTTTCTTGTGTGTTTTTGTGGTTGGTGGTGAGAAAGGCGTATAATGCAATTCTACTTGCATCGTCATATGGGAGTGATTTAAAACGACTTACAAAAACGGACGTCAGTGGGACGGAAAGAAAAAAAGAAGTAAAACCAAAAGAAATCATAAAAAGAACGTATTTCTACAACGATGCTATCGGAGATTAACCAAAAGAAGAAAAAAAAATAGATACGAATCCTGCATATTATAATACAATATGGATAAGTAAATCTGATACCGCTGATAAGATAAAGCGAGCATTCTTATAATTCTTGATGCGGTCTACGCCGAAGATCTAGTACTTCTCACAAATATACCTGTTCAAGCCGAATCACTACTGCAGAACCTAAAGAAGACAGCAAGAAACATAATCCTATGTGAACACCGAGTTCACGTGTTTTAAACAGGATGGTCACATCTCTATACTGGACGGTAAGCCTTTCAAGATAGTGGAAACGTTCACATACATGTGATATACAAGTAAATCTGATATCTCTGATAGGATAAAACGAGAATTCTTTTAATTCTTGATGCGGACTACGTCGATGATCTAGCGCTTCTCACAAATTCATCTGTTCAAACCGAATCACTACTTCAGAGCCTAAAAGAAAATAGCAAGAAGTATAATCCTAAGTGAACTCCATAAAATGGAGTTCACGTGTTTTAAACAGGATGGTAAGCCTTTCAAGTTAGTAGAACACATCACATACATAGGTAGTAATACTTCATCTACAGAAAGTGAGAAAGGCGTATAAGGCAATTTCTTCTTGTGTTACATAATCTATGCGGTTGCATAAGATTATTGTCAATCCCCTGTAATTCTGAGGGGATGACCCTTTTCATACCATGGCCGGGTCCTTCAATGGAAAATTACAGAAGCCCGCCAAAATACGTGAAGTCACGTGGGACCTGTTCGGTCGCCAGTTTTCAGTTGGACGTCAGACAGAGCAGTCGGTCATTTTAGGTCCTGTCTAAATTGGAACTCACGCGTGCTATGTTAGTTAGCAGATGTCTGGGTTGGGGATTGAAAATAAAGTAACATCAAAATAAATCGAAGTCTTGTGTTTATTATCTAAAAACTAATAATGACACAGGGCTTCTGATAGAGAGAAATCCCTAACAGAAAACCAGACCCGAAGTCCCCAAGAAAGTCCAGACCTTAGAAGATTCCAGGCCAATTCAAGATGTTATAGAAATACCAAAGACGACCGAAGAATAGAAGTAAGTAAAGAAGTAATGAAGAGGGTAGACAACACTTGCATCGTCATATGAGAGTGATTTAAAATGACTTACAAAACGGAAGTCGGTAAGACGGAAACAAAAAAGAAGCAAAGCAATAAAAATTCATAAAAAGAACGGATTTTTACGATGATGCTGTCGGAGATTAACCAAGAAAAGATACATACGAACACTGTATATTATACTTCAATATAGATAAGTAAAACCTGATATCTTCAATAAGATAAAGCGAGAATTCTTCTATTTCATGATGCGGACTACGCATGTGATCTAGCGCTGCTCACAAATTCATCTATTCAAGCCGAATCCCTACTGCAGAGCCTTTAGAATAGACAGTAGGAGGAATAATTTACTAAGTGAACTTAGATGAAACAGATATCATGTGTTTTAAACAGGATGGGCGCATCACAACTCTGGATGGTAAACTGTTCAAGTTAGTAGACCAGTACACATACATAGGTAGTAATACCTCATCTACAGAATGCGATGTCAATATGCGCATAGAAAAGTCATGGACTTCAATAGACATATTTACGATCATATGGAAATCTGATCGCTCTAAAACGATAATTCTACTAATTCTTAATGCGGACTACGCAGGTGATCTAGCACTTCTAGCAAATACACCTGCACAAGCCAAATCACTACTGCATAGTATGAGGTAGCATTATCTCATCTACTGAAAGTAATATCAATATACACAGAGGTGGGTTATGGATTGTTATAGTCAGATTATCGATCATAGGAAAATCAGATTTCATTGATATGATAAAGCGAGAATTCTTCTGTAGCCGTGACAGTGCAACTGTATGGCTGCACCACCAGGAATCTAACGGGACGCTTAGAGAAAATGCTTGATGGGAACTACAGAAGGATACTGCTTTCTGTTTTGTAGAAATCTTGGAACTAGCACCCACAAATAAAACAGATGTTTTATTAACAATGTCACTTGCTTTATTAATTTTTTCCAAACGCGTTGAGTTCATGGGAGCATTCGAAATTGTAAGGGAAAAAAAAGAAAAAAAAGAATATCGTTCATTACAAACAATTCCAAACAAATTTCAAAAAACTTTTTAAGAATTAAGATAGTAGAAAACAAATCTTAAAAAACAACATAAGTATATATTTACCAACCCCTCCGCACGAG
>CM042159.1:1704553-1712053 GCA_023376005.1 Doryteuthis pealeii | reverse complement strand
CGAATTCAATCATCGGAATATATATATATATATATATATATATATATATATATATATATATACACGACTGGTAAAAGAAAGAAAGAAAGACATTTGGTCAAGCGTAAAAGAAATGGGTATATAAAAGCCACAAATAAAGAAAATGTATTCTGACGTCGCTGTTACACATTACTGATTGCGTACAATGCGTCCTTAAAAATCGTCTCGCCGGGAAACCTGAAAAAGTTCACAACGATCTTTTTCTAATAGGTATATAAGCGTACATCTAAGAGGAAATTTGCATACAGTTATTAAACAAGTAGATGTGTGAAGGGCCAAGAGAGCGTGTAATCTATTGCAGAAAGGTATTTTTTAAAAAATAATGATGACAATTGGTGCAGATCAAGTCTTCATGTACTTCAGCTTTTACGGGTTAGTCATTCACACGAGACAGAATGGCAGGATTATTTACTCTAATTATCTATGTATAACACGCACTTGTATCTAACACGCAACCCGTGCCCTATTTGGTAGGGCTGTAGAATACGCCGACTGCAACTCCAGAGGGGTAAAATACATCTCAGTTGGGTCAAGTGTTGGCTGTTAGTCAACTCCCTGTATTTCTGAAGGGATAGCCCTTTTTCATATCACGGGCGGGACTTTCCATGGAATATTACAGAAAGCCCGCGAAATACGTGAAGTCACGTGGGACCTGGTCCTCAGTTTCAGTTTGGACGTCAGGCAGAGAATATGTACTGCATTAACTGGAGTTCACTGCATACGCGCTCTATGTTAGTCAGATGAAGATGTTAGTTAAGTAAATAAAAGCTTACGTAAGTAATATGTTTTGTGGTTAATGAATGTTTTGGCAACAAGACTGATCTAGAAGAAGAAATGAGTTAAGTGCGACTGACCACCAAGACGAAGTCCAGACGCAAGAAGAGACGTTAGAAGACACGCTAGCAGAAGAACGTAAGATACGAAAGATGAACAGAAGAAAAATTGAAGTAAGGAAAGAAAGGGTATACAACATTAGTGGCCACCATGATAATTCAGGACGGAATCCTGATGTCTGAGCAGTCAACACGCATACAACGCTCAGCTTTAACCCTTAGACTAGACTGGCAGTTAGAGAGTTTCCCTCCAATCAATTGACTGGTCACGTCAAGCCCAAGCTTTTATATGATTGTTCTAAACCTAGTGGCTTTATTAGGTAAAAGTAAAAGATTCATTTTTAAAATTCTGCTTTTGCTCGATAAAAAACATTATGTGCATTACTTTTTGGATTTTAGATAAACAAAAGAACTTGTTATATATTAAATTCTGTGTGTTTAAAACATAGACACATTGAAGGCCATTGATTATGATTGTATAACAATAAAGATGAGGACAACAGTCCGAAAAATCTAAATAATGCAAATAGCCTTATCCAGCATTTGAATTCTGATCATTGATTCATCTTCCAACAACAATAACGATAAATGGAAAATGTCTGCTTTTACTACGACAAAAACAGTCTGTGCATTACTTTTTGCATTTAAATAAACAAAAAACAGTTATATATTAAATTCTGTGTATTTGAAACATAGAGACATTAAATGACTTATAGTAAAGTCCTTCTAAAAGTACTGGTTCTTTTCCTTTTTCAGACAATACCCAAACGTCATTGGTTAATTCTTATAGATACCATAGCAATGCTGAAAATGAATAAGACTAATGCAATAAAATTAGAGGTACTCATTGTGTAATTGTTATCGTCTTTGGAAAATGGTAAAAACAACTGTGTCCAAACCGAAAATGCATTTTCTTTTTATGAGTAAACAGAGACATCAAGAAAACAATCCTGAAAATATTTTCCACCAAGCTAGATACAAGTAAACACACCACAATTTTTGGTTTCTTTGTTTTAATGGCAGGTCAATCGTCGTAGATTAATTAATGCCATCATTGTATGATAAGATATAAGTAAATAAAAGTAAAGTCGTCGGGGTGGCCTAAAGTCGGCATCAGCCTGACAGCGAGGGAGTTTATCCCCTTTTCACTAGCGATAGACTAAGAAGATTATTTTTTAGCATCTGAGGTGGAGCGCCACACATACCATGATCCCTGTGCTACTCATACGCTAAGTTGGCGAGGGCGAGTAGCGAACCCAGAACCTTGTGGTTCCTGGTCGAACGCTCTACCGACTGAGCTAAACCGGCTCTAAGACACCTCAATTTTCGGGTTTTTGTTTGTTTTAATGGCATATCAGTCTTCGTGGATTATTTAATGCCAAAGCCATCCTTGTAGAATAACAGTTGTGGCACTATTTATCTCATAGCTAAGGGATGAAGGTGTTCATGCCTTTCGTGTGTATCAAAAGGCTTTTTAGAATAAAAACTATTAGATTATTTGCAATAAGAACAATAATTACAAAAAAAAAGTTTCGTAAAGAATCTTTACTAAACGTATTAAACAATCGGTGATTTTCGGATGCTGTCGTCCCAGCCTCCTGCCCTAAAATATGCTAGGCGGTGCCTGCTGAAGAAGTGAACCTTGCTAGTTATGAACCGTGTAGTGGTTTGAAGGCGTTTTTATTGACACGACAAATAACTGTAAATATTCTAATCCCACCACTCTTTAAAATATAATTTTTAGCAGTTTGAAGGCGTTTTAATGGACAAATATCTTTTTTAGCGGTTTTGAGGCGTTTTTAGCGACAAGTTAATGCGGTAAGAAAACGATATTTTACAGCCCCCTCCAATCATTTTTTTTAGATATTTACAATTACTTGTTGTGTTGATAAAAAAAACCTGGGGGAGGGGCTATAACACATTGCTTTCTTATCGCATTAACTTATCGATAAAAACGCCTTCAAACCGCTACACGTTTCATAACTAGCACGGTTCACTTTTTCAGCAGGTACCGCGTAGCGTATTTTAGGGAAGAAGATCTGGACGACAGCATCCGAAAATCTCCGAACAATCTTAAGAAAATAGTGTAATTGTCGAATATCGAAATATTTAAAATCTATATATACATGATTCAATGGGTAATTTTTTTGTCGTTTTGAATTATTAATTTTGCACTTTGGTTGTTTCAAGTTTTGTCTAGTGTGCAGCAAACTGGAATTGATTGGGCACTGGCTGTGAGGCCAATGGCGCATTCCCTCTTTCAGAAAGGCTTTACTACCGGAATCCACGCTGTTAGCTCGTCCCACCTATGGATTGAATAGAAAAAAATGAATTAAAAGAAGACCTGTTTAAAACATTGAGTTTTAAAAAAATGACAATTGAAAAAAAATGATGGTTGACAGTGCTGTTAAATCGAGCCAACCAACCAACCAACGCCGGTAGCTCTACTACAAAGCTTTCACGGTGTTTGGCAGTCAATCTGAGAACATTCTAGAGGATGCAAAAAGGGGCAGCAGCTTAAAAGCCTCACTCTGGTCATTCTGATACGAAAATAGATCTCAAATTTCTTGGCGTGATGCTCTCCATAACTGAGAAACAATTCAAGAAACCCCCTAACTAGAGACATAGTATTAGGTAAGTAGTATATATATTTACCAACCGCACGGGCAGGGTGTGACACAAGGTCAATTTTTAAGCGGAGTTTAACAGGTTTGAATTCAGAGTTTTCCGTCTCCTAGACTGGTTACCTAACCATGGTTAAAGAGCCCAGTCTGCCCTACTATTTACCCATAGCTGGAGGGAGAATAGTTGGATTTATACCTTTCCCAAGGGTATTAGCGCTATGTGAAATCCAAACAGCTACATCTAGGATTTGAACTGGGATCAACGAGTCCATTTCCTAAGACTCTAACCATTAGACCACACGCTTCCATAAAGTAGTATATGAAGACATTCGATATTTCCAATAAGAAATTAAGAAGGGAATAGTTTTAACACTGGCCATGAAGGACAAGCCCAAAGAGCACACTGCAAAGCTTGTCGACAACTCAAGCATCATCTCCAATGTAATACGTCTCAGTTGTTTCTCAGATGAGAAATGTTTCTGTCATTATCAGATAATGAAGTCATTGAACAACTTGTGGCTTGCTTTATGCTCACAAGAGAGTGATGAAAACCAATCACTCAGTCCACATCATGGTGTTTGGGTGGTCGCTAGTGATGGTGATGTTATGCTTATATTCACCTAACCACATGGCCACATGTCAACACGGAGGCCGCCATCAAGGACCTGGAGGAAGTAGTGCTTCCCTGAATTGTGAGCGTGGCTGCTGCAAGACACTATGTGTGGCCAGAGGGCTCTACAGATTCTTCTTAGAAATCAATAACAAAATGTTACAATCTTATGGGTCATCCTCTAGGGCTTCAGGCAAGAGCGCTTGTCCAGCAGAAATCATTGTTAATCCTATTTAAGCATATATTGTTGAAAACAATCTAACTGTGCATTACACAAGCTGTATAAAAGCAATTTGGCAGTACAGGCAAGCAATAAACGTACACAAGACATCTCAATAGCAGGAAATAAATAATAATAATAATAATAATAATAATAATAATAATAATAATAATAATGAAAATGAAAAAATGGACAAATATCTGGACCTTGCCAGAGAACTGAAAAAGTTATGGAAGATGAAAGTGAAAGTGATACCAATTGTAGTTGGTGCACTTGGAACAGCCCCAAAAGGATTAGAAAAGGTTTGGAAAGTTTGGATATCAGAGGAAGGATTGAAACCATTCAGAACACTGCACTGCTGCAATCTGCCAGAATACTCAGACGAGCCCTGGAGACCTGAGGAGACTTGCTGTCACTCAGACTCCAGTGAAAGACCATCAGCTAATGCTGATGTGAAAACTCAAAAGGAGTAAATAATTAAAAAAAAAATCAAACTTCACCAACGATGTATAAGACGCAGGGCAATTTTTTTAGCCAAAATATTGGGGGAAAAAAGGTGCGTCCTATATGCCGTCAAATATGGTATTATGTTTGGTGGGAGAAGTCGAGCGCGAGGCCAACGATCCTGTGTGCAAAACAAAGATGAAGTAAAATCAAGGACAACGACAAAATAGTTTAAATTGTTCGTCTACATTAACTAAATAAAGTTATGTTTATTATCTTTAATTTCTTTCTTTCTTTGCTAATATTCCTCCATATTTTTTCTGACTTTCTTTTTCTTTCTTTCTTTCTCTCTTTCTTTCTTTCTTTCTTTCTTTGTTTCTTTTCTTTTATTTATTTATTCATTTATCTATTAATATTCCCCGACTCTTACGTTCTTCGTTTTTTTTTCAAAGCATCTCTTTCTTTCTTTCATTCTCTATTAGCATCATTTCATCCTATCTTTATTTCTTTCTGTAATTTTCCTTCCTTTCTTTCTTTTTTTCTTTCTTTCTTTCTTTTTTAGATGAATCTTTCTTGCTTTTTATTTCCCTATTATTTATTTTCTTTCTTTCATTTTCTCTTTCTAACTTTTCAAAATATATAATTATATTTTTATTCTTTTTTCTTTCTTTTTTCTTCCTTAATATTTCTCCACACTTTCTTTATTTTTCTTTCTTTCTTTCTTTCTTCATTTTTTCTTTCTTTCTTTCCTTTTTCATTCATTCTTTCTTTCTCTCTTTCTTTCTTTCTTTCTTAATATTCCCAAACTCTCCCTTTCATTATTTATTTATTAGCATCTCCCCCATCCCTTTTTTCTTTCTTTCTTTCTTTTATTTTTCTTTCTTTTTTTCTTTCTGTTTTTCTTCTCAACTCTTTGTTTATTTATTCTTTCCTTCTTTACTTTATACATTTCTAGGGAACTTCCCACTCTTTCTTTCTTTCTTTCTTTCTTTCTTTTGTAGCATCTCCTTACACTTTCTTTCTCCTCTTTTTTCGCTCTTATTAATATCTCATAAATATTTCTTTCTACTCTCTTCTTTTTTCTTTCTTTCTAGCCTATCATTAATTTTCATTAGTTCCGTTTATTAATTTGTTATATATAATCTGCATATAATAGTCCAATTCTGTGAGTAATTGTAGCACTGTATGTTGGAGTGGAATGATGATATCTTTCTTCTCAACACCTGATAAATTCCCACACATCCGACAAGTTTTCAGAATCCCATCTATTTTCTCACTTCCTTTTTTTCCCCTTGTTGCTTTTTCTTTCTTTATTAATTTATTAATATTCCGCTACCCTTTCATTCGTTCTTTGTTTCTTTATTTGTTTATTTCTTAGCATCTCTGAAACCTTCTTTCTTTCTTTCTTTCTTTCTTCCTTCTTTCTTTCTTTTTTCTTTCTTTTCTTTTTTTTCTTTCTTTTTTATATCTCATAGATATTTCTTGCTTTGTATTTCCCTATTCTTTAATTTCTTTCTTTTATTTTCTCTTTCTTACATTTCGAAATACATACTTATATTATTCCTTCTTTCTGTCTTTCTTAATTTTCCTCCACACATTCTTTCTTTCTTTCTTTCTTTCTTTCTTTCTTTCTTAATATCCAGCAACACTTCTTTCTTTATTCATTTCTTCCTTTCTTTCTTTTTTTCTTTCTTTCTTTCTTTCTTTCTTAGCATCCCTTCACCCTATCTTTCTTTTTAATATCTCGTAAATATTTCTTGCTTTCTGTTTACCAATTCTTTCTTTTCTTTCTTTGATTTTCTCTTTCTTACCTTTTGATATATATAATTATATTCTTTCTTTCTTTCTTTCTTAATTCTAATTCACACATTCTTTCTTTCGTTTTTTCTTTCTTTTTTTCTTTCATATTCTTTCTTTCTTTCTTTCTTTCTTTCTTTCTTAATATCCACTAACCTTTTCTTTCGTTATTCATTTCTGTCTTTATTTCTTTATTTCTTAGCATCTCTACAACCTTACTTTCTTCTCCTCTCTCTCTCTCTCTCTCTCTCTCTCTCTCTCTCTCTCTCTCTCTTTCTTTCTTTCTTTCTTTCTTTCTTTCTTTCTAATATCATAAATATTTCTCGCTTTCTATTTCCCTCTTCTTTCTTTTCTTTCTTTCGGTACGGTCGAGAGATAAGTATACAAATATTACTACTATCAACACATCATCGCCCCATCGGAAGTACGAGTCATAACTTAAACAATATGACACGTCATCACTCCATTCTAACTAGGTGCGCGTAGTGTTACAGCTCCTAATGTCTTAATACTTAAGGCGAGTTATTTTATTTATTTGTTTCTCCTCCCCTGCCTGACGATTGGCAATCACTGACATAGTAGTCGACTGTGACTATAGTAGTTATTCATTTGTTTGTTTATCACCTGAAAAATCTTCGGTCCTGGATGTAAAATTATCCAAATTCAGAAATCGGTAACTGATCTACTCCTATGGCAGGTAAACGGTTAACAACTTAGTGCCTCTCTTTCGAGAAGCGATTTGTATAAAAGCATTTAACTTAACCTCAATTGGGATTCGTGTCTTTAGGGCCGAATTTTAAAAGACGTTTACTGTATGGACATCATTGTCAAAGCCATAAATCTCAATTTTATGACTGGGTGTCGCCGATAAAGTGAAATATGCGAGCACAGGTGCACATAAAAGTGTATTAAAAACGAAGGGAGAAAAAAAAC
>CM042159.1:1682053-1697053 GCA_023376005.1 Doryteuthis pealeii | reverse complement strand
GGTATATCAGCCCCTTTTGTGTTTATAGGCGAAGAACGGTTGTATCCATACCTTTACGAAGTGTCTTAGTAATATGTGAAATGAAAACAGCCTCGCCCAGGATTTGAAACCGAGTAGCAGTGTCCTACGAAGATAAACGCTGCGCTACTAGCACCTAATTCAATAAGTAATGTTGAATATCCAGGTGTTCTTTGCTGATTAAATTATTCCTGATATCAGCTCCATTTCTACTGAACAGCAAGTTTATTCCTCCTACGTGAGACCTTGTGTCACATCTTACCCAGGGCGAATGGGTTAGTTAAAAGATGGCGCCCCATCGGTGTGTAATAGTGAGTAAGCTACTATTGCAGACCCATTACTACTGAATTGCGAGTTCGTTCCTTGCTGGATGCCTTACACTTATGGCCTTGTCACAACATATGCGTGGCCAACGGGTTGGGTAAAAGAGGAAGTCTCATCGTATTGTAATGGTTAGCAAACTCATCTCGCAGATCCACTGACCTACCCATGTTGAATGGGTTCGGTGAAAGATGAAATCCCATCGTGGTGTAATGGTCAGCCAGGTACTCTCGCAGATCCATTACTACTGAATAGCGAGTTCAATCCACGCTGGATGCCCCATGTATTTGACCTTGTGTCGCATCCTACCCATGGCGAACGGGTTGGGTAAAAGAGGAGGCCACATCGTGGTGTAAGCCATTCTCGTAAATTCATTACTACTGAATAACGAGTTCTTTCCTCGCTAGATACCACATACCTTTGACCTTGTGTCCCATCCTACCCATGGTAAATGGGTTGGGTAAAAGAGGGAATACCATCGTGATGTAATGCTCACTAAGTTACTCTCGCAGATCCATTACTACTGAACAGCGAGTTGATTCATCGCTGTATGATCCATGCATCTGATTTCATATCACATTCCACCTGTTGGGAACGTGTTAGTGTTAGGTCCAGACCTAATGGAATCTAAAGTTACTCCCCTTGAACAATAGGGGACAGTTGCCTCCCTTGAAGTTAGCATTGTGGGAACCCGGAAGTGGGGATTCTGCCATGACACTTTTGGATTGGTGTTCGTGTTGACCTGACGCATACACATTTGTGAGCAAATTTAGGCTCTTTTAGGTTATGAACATTCTCTACCCTGTGTTAAATAAATCTTGCTAATTTCCAGCAAATTGGTCTTGCATTTTTATTCAGTCTTTTTTATAAGAACTTCAAAAAGTATAAACTTCGGTTCTTATAAAACATTGGGTTACTTAATGGAGAGTACCCTACGGGGAACATTGAGTAGGATTGCAGTTAGATAGCCAATGGCGTGTTATCTCATTTGCATATGTCTACTACAGCGGTAGATATAAAAAGATAGTTCTACGACATAAGGGACTGAGCTACGATAAGCTAAGCGAACAACTACAACTACAACTACAACTACAACTACAACTACTACTACTCCTAATACTACTACAAGAATGTGTGAACCTACACATCACTACAAGGATAATAACAGATACGCTGATTAAGGACATATAACATTTAATCCATCTTCTATACATATATAAAGGACAGTTGTGTGTATGTGTATGTCCGGAGGAAACTTCGAAAATAAAACAATTAACGACAAAGTAAATATATATATATACATTAAATATCACCAGGGCTTGGTTTTTTAGCAAAAACAATAGATTTGATTTATATCCGTGAAGATAATTAAAAAATAAAATTTGAATGATAACAGCATGGTTTCTTTTTCATTTAATACTTTAGATAGTAGACATTAACATTTCTTTTCAGAGTAGGTGGATCAATGCAAGGTTTGTTTTATTACATAGTGATTTAAAAGGGGCATCCCACCAGAATTCAAGCCACGGTTCAGTAATAATGGATCTGCGGGACTAACTTAAAAAAATCCCTCTGAACTCAGGCGACGCCGGATTGCCGCTGCTAGTTCATATATAAAGGGCAGTTGTGTTTTTGTGTATGTCCGTAGGAAACTTCGAAAATAAAACAATTAACAACAAAGCAAATATATATATATATATATATATATATATATATATATTATATATATATATATATATATATATATTATACATATCACCAGTGTTTGGGGTTTTTTTAGAAAAAATGATAAAGATTTGATTTATATTAGTAAAGATAATTAAAAAACAAAATTTAACTGATAACAGCATGGATTCTTTTTTGCGTTGAACATTTTAAATAGTAGACATTAACGTCTTATTTTTTTTTTCAGACTGGCTGGATCAATGCAAGGTCTTTTTTTACGTTGGGATTTTAATTGGGCATTCTACGAGGATCCAACTCACGATTCAGGAATAATGGATCTGCAGGACTAACTTGAAAAAATCCCCCTCTACTCAGGCGCCTCCGGGTAGCCGCTTCTAGTTTATACATATGGGGGAACTAGGTTATCCAAGCTATACAAAAGTCACAATTGTCCAAGTACATGAAGAAGTGTATGGTAAGTCAGAGGTGTAAACCGCTTTCTGTTTCTAGGGTCTGGAATGACAGGTATGCACTATGTTATTCTATTTGTATGTAAAAGCATAATAGTTAGGTAAATACCTATTTTATGAACATTATTTACCTGGTAACTTAAAACCTGTATTTAATGCTGGTTTGGTTTATTTTATTTGTTTTACGTCATTTCAATTAATTATGGGTTATATAATGCCGAAATTTGATTCATCTGAAAATGTTTGACAGTAATTATAACTACAGTTTTAATGATCCATAGCATTTTTTTAATTCCACTTTTTATTTTCCCATAATCATTTGTTATATCAGTTATATTAAATCACTTTTTTCTATGTAAAATAATTAATTGGCACATAGTTCAATGACTTAAATTATTTCAAGTATTCCTTTGCCATTAATTTGCATGCACACACAAATACACACACGCACACATACACACACACACACACACACACACACACACCCACACACACACACACACATGGATTTTGGATCATCAAAATCCTATTGTACATCCATACTGTATGCTCTTGCAAGTGTAAACTTATAGACTCATACAAGGATTGTTATAAATCCCTGAGAGAGCTCAATGTATAATAGCTAACCACGAGTAGGAGGTGAAACGTCAATTTCTTAAGCAGAGTGTGAATTCAGAGTTTTTATTCTTCTAGACCTGTTGACACACCAAGGTTAAAGAGTCCAGTCTACTCTACATTTTACCCCATAGCTGGAGGGAGAATGGTTGGATGCATGCCTTCTCCAAGGGTATTAGTGTGATGTGACATCCAAACAGTCTCATCCAAGATTTAATCTGATGTCGTTGAGTCCATTTCTTTCGACGATAACCAGTACACCACGCACCTAATATATATATATATATATATATATATATATATATATATATATATATATATAATATATATATATCATTCATTGAAGTAGATTTTAATCCGTGGAGAAATCTAATCTTGTTTGCATCGCCAATGAACATTTGCCAATGAAAGATTATATTAGAATGGATATTTTTAGACTTTTCGTTTTTCTAAAAATAAAATCATGGGAATATATTATATAAAAAAAACTATGACTTGAAAGAGGAAACAAGTGGTTCGATCCTTGTTGTAATCAGTGAGTCAATCAATTGTACAATTATTTATAAGTCCTAACTGTCACATGCCCTGTCAGTTGGGGCAGTAGAATACAACTGCACATCTATTTTACTTTGTTTTCTTAGCCATTATGTAGTAGATTGGCTGATGAGACTAGGCTCATTTGTTGAGTTTTGGTTGAAATAAATTTATAATAGCTAAATGACGGTTTGTTTCTTATTGAAAGTGTAAATATTTCTCTGAATATAATTAATTCATTAATTATTATACATTGAGCTCTCTTACGGATTTGTAAAAGTCCTTGTATAAATCTTAATTGTGCATCAACTTGAGCATGAATTGTGGATGTACAGGCGATATTAATGATGACAAATAGGACTATCATAATCATCCCAGTCAATTGGATACTTTTACATAGGGCTGGGTTAGCTCAGTCGGTAGAGCGTTCGGCTAGAAACCTCAAAGTTCCTAGTTCGATACCGGCCCTCGCCAACTCAGCGTATGAGTAGCACATACTCTGTGGTAAAATAAAGAGCTGATGATAGGAGTGGTGCTACACCTGAGACGCAAAAAAACAATCTCCTTTGTCTAGCGCTAGTGAAAATGGGATAGACTCCCTCGCCGATTGGCTGATACTGAATTTAGGCCACCTCGACGATTTATATATATATATATAGATATATATATATATATATATATATATATAGAGAGAGAGAGAGGGGGGAGAGGAGGGAACCCCCCCCCCTTTGGGGCCACCTGTTAGCCATGGGTGGCGACTCGCGATTCTTAAGCACGGAATCCTGCTAGTTGATCCGGCCATCACATGCAGCATTCCACTTGGGCTCTTACTTGGACTAAACGGGCAGTCGGACAGGCCGCTTCTAATCAACCTAAGTAAAGGTTGGTAATAAATAATATACAATATTATCAATTTTTGCTGTGTAATGTTCTACTAGAAATAATAAAGACCTACTTTTTGGTCAGAAGAAAATTAACTTTTTATGAAATATCGCTAGGGGTGTACTTATTTATGAGCAATTTTCTGCGTGTGATGTGCGCATCTATCTATCTCTCTCTCTCTCTCTCTCTCTCTCTCTCTCTCTATATATATATATATATAATATATATATATATATATATATATATATTACATTCATCCGCAGGAACGGTGTTTCGACGCATCACGTCTCTTCAGTGTGGCTAGACATTTACAGGCTATCTCCAGCCGATTCATCATCAGTCAGGCTTCTTAACCACTGCCATCGTCACCTTCAAACTGAAAGGAGGGTTTTAACTGATAAATACACACATCAGTATATATGTAAAGGCCGCCAGAGAGGGCTCCATCCGTTTTATAGGGGAGCGTTGCCTATAAGCTTGGTGGCCGTCAGCGAAATCCCCTTTAAAATGCTCAACTCATAGGGGGATGC
Source organism: Doryteuthis pealeii (assembly GCA_023376005.1). Classification (NCBI taxonomy): domain Eukaryota; kingdom Metazoa; phylum Mollusca; class Cephalopoda; order Myopsida; family Loliginidae; genus Doryteuthis; species Doryteuthis pealeii. The sequence goes on along the minus strand of CM042159.1, from coordinate 1,692,018 downwards.
GGAGCATATATAGTCATCCACAGATACCGTGTTTCGACGTGTCATGTCTCTTCAGTGCGGTTATTTGTCAGACAGTAACCGAAAACACGTCATAATTCTCTTAGACTGAATATGAACGCAAGCGAAATGGAGATAAACTTCCTCGCTGTTCGGAACTAAAACCCTCACCGAACGCCTTCTAGCACGTTTATGATAAAAATATGTTGGGGGTTCACCATAAGAGCAAAACCATCGCGAAAGTCATATAGGTAATTAGGGCTTGACGTGATGGGTTTATTGATCAGATACAGGCTCCACAACCGCCTGTCTAACCCAAATAAAGACCAGTGGTGTGTAGCATAGCATGGACAGCTTAACCACCAGGATTCCGTCTTTAAGCATTATGGGTCGCCGGCCACGGCCAACAAGTGCCCCATTGAATAGGTGGAGAGTCTTAACCCTGTGCAGAGGTGCAGTCGGCGTATTCTACAGCCCCCAGACGTAGGTGTTAATCGACGATGTCAGATTTAAATTATTTTTTTTACCTGTCTTAATAGATCTCGATTTATAACTGGTCTTGGGTTACTAGAAAAGAAATAACGTACGTCTCGTTTTTATGTATATATATATATATATATATATATATATATATTTCTTCTTGTTTTTTCTATTGGTCTTTTTTTATCTTCCTTTTTTTTCTCTCGCTTCGTTTTTTTTTGTTTTTTTTTACTCCGTTACGCAGACGTTTTTTTTCTTTTTTCTTTTTTTTTGTTTCTCTTCCTTTTCTTCTTTTATATTGTTTTTCTTTTTTCTTTCTTCTTTTATGTTGTTGTTGTTGTTGTTGTTGTAGTTGTGGTAGTGGTGGTGGCGGTGGTCAATATTAATTCATAGTAATAAATATTGTCGATTGAAAGAATCTCGCAGCAGAGGCACGAAGAGAAATGGCGAAGAATTGACCCGTTCTCAGTGCAAAGCTTTGTTATGGAAAGTCGGGTTTAACAGAGTTATATGTTCACAATGTCTACAATGTTGGCTGGATTGAAAAAAATGTTCTCTTCAGATTGGTGGGTGGAGAGTCAGGGAGGGACCAGGGGGACAAAATATCATTTCCTGTGATGCGCGCGTATACAGGCACTCACACACACACACACACACATATATATATATACATAAATATACATACATATATAACATATATATACGTATATATACATATATACATATATTTTTGTGAGTGTGTGAACAAATAAACGTTTTCAAACGATTTATTTGTTCACACAGAGACACACTTACACATACACAAACATTTATATATATATATATATATATATATATATATATATATATATATATGTGTGTGTGTGTGTGTGTGTGTGTGTGTGTGTGTGTGTGTGTGTGTGTGTGTCTGTGTGTGTAGGGGGGTGTCTGTGCGTGTGGGAACAAATGAATAGTTTGAAAACGTTTTCTTAATCAAGAAAGCGCTAAATGCTGATATGTAAAATAAAAATATACGACCCTTTAAAAAAAAGTCGATCTCTTTCTCGATTTGTTTACGCTTTACATTTAAACCGATATGCACGCCTAATTCATTTAATTATAATTAATTAATTAACAAAATTAGGTATGACTTTAATTAAGCACATAATCTCCCACAAATTGTCGGCCTTCGCCATTTCAAACACATCGTTTGACCACTTCATACTGTCGTGCCATAAGTCACCCAAAAAGTGCCATATACATATCAGTTTAAAATGAACGAGAACTTCTGGGGAAGCCAGCTAGTGTAGTGGTTAGAATGTCCGCCTGTCAGCCTGGCAGGAAGGGTTCGAATCACGCACAAAGCATTGCCCTGTCTATTGTTCTGCTGATGAGGCCTAATAGGCTGAAATGTGCATACAGCGATCGACTTTTTCTCGATTTGTTTACGCTTTACATTTAAACCGATACGCACGCCTAATTCATTTCATTATAATTAATTAATTAACACATTAGGTCTGACTTTAATTAAGCACATAATCTCCCACAAATTGTCGGCCTTCGCCATTTCAAACGTATTGTCTGACTACTTCATATATAAATATATATATATATATATATATATATATATATAATTTCTTTTTTCTATCTATCTATTATTATGCTAAAGCTGAGATTTTCAACTTTTGTTCCATATAGGCTTTTTACTTGTGAATTAAATGACATGAGAGTTATACTGAATTATAGCTCAGTTTTAGGTCTACTAAATGTTTGAAAAAAAATCCACTTTAATTGGTTCTAATTAATCGTAATTCGCAATTAAATCAAAAACTGACCCGTCTCCGTCCTATATTCTGCATAACTCTCTTTTCCTCTCTATATGCCAGTGAAGGGGAGATGGATAGTGATTAACAGAGACACAAGTCACTACATGTAATAATCTTATCAAAAGCAGCAGCCGGAGCGATAATACCCTTCCCTTTCTCAGGCTACAGCGAATAACTTTTGTTTTGTTTTAATAAAACAAAACAAAGGTTCTTTTTACGCTCAACTAAAATTGAATATCATGCTTTAAAATAGATTTTTTTAATTACTTTAATTGCTAATTTTTTTAAATTTATAGAGTCAAAGGGGTAAGCACATCAAATATTTGATAGTAAAAAAATTAGGAAGAGTCTATTTAGCTGGTTTCGGTAAAATATAAAAACCTACTTGCTTAGGGACTGTCAACTTTCTGTAAAATCCTTTTTTTACAAAATACATTAACCCCCCACCCCACCCCACCCGATTGAAAGAAAGTTACTAAAAATCAGTGAAAATCCGGTTTTAATGAAATGTTCAGTGTTGAGTTATCAATGAATAAATTTTATAATGCATCAGTTATTTTATTTCAAAACTTACTGATTTATTTTTCAGGTCACTTAAAATTAGTAATTAAAGTAATTAAAAAATCTAGATCTCTGTGCTACTTATACGCTGTGTTGGCGAGGACCAGTATCGAAACAGGAACCGTAAGGCTCCCAGCCGAACACTATACCATAGAAATAAATATCTACTTAATGCAAACCTTATTTTTTTAGATGAAAGTAATAAATTTTGAAGAAAAACTCGTTTGAAAATGTACCCCTCTTTTTAAACTGAAAAAAATATCAATGTATATTTTTTCTTTTATAAGATAATAGCCAATTGAATAATTATCGAAATGAGTAAAAAATAAATCTCCAAAAAATTAATTATTTATTAATATTTACATTTTATTTTTCGATTTTCGGTACTTATTTTCTCATAGAAAAGCCACCGTAATTTTTTTTTTTTTTGTTTCTATTCATAACTTCGGTCTTTTATCTCATTATTTATAACATTTATAAGGTAACTAAGTTTTTGTCGGTAATGTTAATATATACTTCTTATGTTTCCTACAGTTTTTAATACAAAACAAATCAAGAGTTTATTAGAAAATAAGTTGATTAAAATGAAATTCTCAGCTACCAAAGACAATTTATTTACTAAAAGAAAAGGTAAATGAAATTATTAGTGAGACCATACAGGTCTCACTAATAATTTCATACCTATTCTTTTAGTAAATAAATTATTTTCGTTTACTTTAATTGCCATTTACTTTTAATTCTACTTAAATTCTAACAGCAAAATTATACAAAATTCAATATTTATATTTATTCCCTTTCAATTGTAATACTTCAACACACCTGTTTTGCATTGAATCAATAAGTTTTCCGACAGTTTCAGATGGAATTTTATTCCAATATTGTTTAATACAAGATTTTAAAGTTTCTCTATCATGATATTGACGTTTATTTTTGTATATTCTTCTAGACAGATTTCCCCACAAACTTCTTATTGGATATAAATCTGGAGACTTAGTGGGCCATTCAAAAACTTCAATATTTTTTGTATTAAACAAATCCTGGACGAATCTACAGTTCACATAGCTCTAATACCCTTGAGAAAGGTATGAATCGAACTACTCTCCCTCCAGCTATGGGGAAAATAGTAGGGCAGACTGAACTCTTTAATCTTGGTTAGACAACCTGTTTAGGAGAAGGAAAACTCTGAATTCAAACCTGTTAAATTCGCTTGGAGTGGTCACTACTAGAATAGGCTCAGTCCGAATTAGTGATCTATTTCACTAATCTTATTTAAATTAATTATATAACAATTTAATTAATAATTTAATAATTCAATTTAATTTCAATTTAATTTTAGTTTAATTTAATTTAAATCTAATTTAATCTAAAATAATTAAAAATTTGATTTAATTTAATTTAATAATGTAACTAATAATTAATCTGATTTGAACTCGGCTCGCCAGTTCTATTCCTCACGACGATAACCGTGCGTGGTTAACGTGACATAGAATCAATCTGAGCCTAACGACATTATATAGAATAGAACTGTCCACAATCTTGAAGTCCTGTCGTGTCTAAAGCGGCCCATCATTCAGAAGGAAATAACTTCTGCTTCACCGCTCTTTTATTGCCAGACTCTATTCGACCAAAAGAAACTGGTCAATGGTCCGCCGGAGAGAGAAACTAATTATCACATCTTTATAAATAAACTTTTAACTTTTATATCTGGAAGGCGCTCGCATTCCTCCTTTCGACCTGACTTATTTTTACAGGTCACTGGCGGAGCAAAAGCCGGACGAGCAATGACTCAACCAATCAGAATGCCCCAAATCCGGTTTCGCATTCAGCGCATGAATGCGCATGCGTGTGTTCGGTCGCGTGTTTTGTGTGTACGCCATCTTAGAAATAGCTACTGTTCTGCGTGTGTGTATTTAGAACAGAAGGATCACAAATGCGTGAATCCGCTGATCGCTATTGGCTGTTTCAGTCAAAGAATTTGTGTTTTTTTCACGCCCTTTGATTCGAAGATTAAGCCAAGCGTTCAAAGAATCAGCGCTTTTATTAAGAACGACAAGAAAGGAGCAACTCCCAAGGAATGTACGGACGGGTTTCTATGGTAACAGAGGTGGTCAGGTGAAGTGTGTTGTCGGCAAGGGAGCTAATTCAACAATGAAGAACAGGGGAAAAGTATGAGCTAGTAATTCAATAGAAAACAATCTTATGTAGGTAGGTATTTACCCAACCTGTTTGCCGCTGGTAGGAGGCATTTACCCAAACTGCTTGATACAGGTAGGATGTGACAGAAGGTCTCAAGTATGAGGCATCTAGCGAGAATCAAACTCACTATTCAGTCATAATGGATCTGCGAGACGAACTTGCTAACAATTAAAGCATGATGGGACTCCTATTACCTATTTTGTTCGCCACAGGTAGGATGTGACACATGGTCGCAAAAATGGGGCATCTAGCGAGAATCAAACTCACAATTCAGTCATAATGGATCTGCGAGACAAACTTGCTAACAATTAAAGCATGATGGGACCCCTATTACCTATTTTGTTCGCCACAGGTAGGATGTGACACATGGTCGCAAAAATGGGGCATCTAGCGAGAATCAAACTCACAATTCAGTCATAATGGATCTGCGAGACGAGTTTGCTAATCATATCACCACGATGGGATGCCCCCTTTCCCAAGAATGGGAAAGAAGGTCACAAGTATGGGACATCTAGCAAATATTAATTGGTCGAGCCAGAGCCAACGTTTCGAAGAATAAAAGAGAGAATGAGAAGTGGACATTCTGGGCTGGATCATTACTTAAAGAGTTAATAACAGTATTTGATAACATAGTCTTCTCTTAGCCTTTTACCAAAATCTAGACATGAGTTAAAATACGACGTAGTTAAGTTATATAACTTATTTGTTTTGTTTGTTTTGTTTTACGGCATATCAACCTCGGTGGGTTATTTAATGCCGACAAAGTTGTGAAATAAATTAATTCTTAATTCATAATACAATTTTGTTTATCAATTCATGTTTTTCTATTTAACCCATAGATGGGACCCTAACAGGTACTACCACTCCGGGTCAGAGTGGACCAGGGAGCAATGGTGATGAAGGGTTGCTACACATTCCCCAAACCTCCAAAACTGGAACCTCACCATCAGATAGAGTTTAACGTCATTCCCAGCCACAGCCTTCTAGCACCCATATGATGAGAGTTGGGGCTTGCCATAAGGGCAATAGGGTTGGGAAAATCATATAGGTGCTATGGCTTGACGTGACCAGACGATTGGTTGGAAAGGGCCTCTCCGACCTCCCGTCTAGCCCAAGAAAGGGCCAAAGTGGAGTATTGCAAGTCATGAACTGCTCATCCACCTGGGCTCTATCCTTAAGCATCACGGGTCGCCACCCACGGCCAACAGGGGGCCCCATTAGGGGAGTCTTACCCCTCTGCAGAGGTGCAGTCGGTGCATTCTAACGCCCCAGTCGACAGGATGATAACTTATTTGAATAAACTCAACTTACATTTCGTAAATCGTAAACAAATAGTAAAAGTATAAAGAAATATCTAAATAAATACAGACATATAGTTGCCGAAAGTTTATTTATATTTACATTTTTTAAATTAGTAATACTTAGTGGCTGAACTTGCAAATCGACGTCAAAATTAAAACGGAACATTTTGACGACAATTTGCAATATCAAACTAAAGTCAGGTTAGTTATTGTTTTATTTCATTTATTTAACAAATCTTGAAATATTTTCTAAACTGCACATAAATATTTTAGTTTAGAAAATATTTCAAGATTCGTTAAATAAATGAAATAAAACAATGTTGCAATATGGGTATATTCCTGACTTTTGTGAGCTAGAACTGCTAATGGAAGGAGGAGGAATAAATAACAAAGGCTTAAAAAATAGTGATGACCCAAAAGAGGAGAGCAATGGTTTTGACCGTAGCGTGACCCCGAACGAAGAATTGAGGGGCAAGCGGAAGTCGGGTGTTGACCGGAAGTCACGTGGTGACGTGGGGGAAGGAAGAAAGGCTTCGTCCTCTTTTTGCCGGTGGCGGGCCTAGTGTACAGACCTCATTAGAGCCCAGTACTCTAGTAGTGTTCTCTCTCTCTCGTTCTCTCTGCCTCTCTTCCTCCCTGGTAGAAGCCACTAGACGAGCACGTTAATAAAGGCTGGGAGTTGTGACGACATGTTTCTCGTGTTATGACTTTTTATCGGAGTTTTAGTACCAAGAAAGAAAAGAGACTACGGTGCTTGTATCGTTTTAGTACCGTGAGTATTGCAACGTAACAACAATTACTAACATGACTTACAAAAAAAAAAAAAGTTAAGTATTTTGAATCGGATTTTTAAAATAAATTTTAATTTCAATATTTCGTTTGTGTTGCAAATCGTCGTCAAAATTTTCCGTTTAATTGTTTTATTTAATTTATTTAATGAATATTATTTACTTTGATATTAAAAATCGCCGTCAAAATTTTCCGTTTTAATTTTGGCTACGATTTTTTTTTAAATTTGATAAATCATTTTCCTTTTATTTTCTCCTTTATTCCTTTTTTTTCTCCCCACTCACGCTCTGGTGTTCCTATCTTCTTTCTTTTAGTCCCGTCATGGTCCGGGTACTTTAGCTAGTATATATATATATTTGAGAGAGACAGAGAGAAACAGCAAATTGGAAAAATCGGTGAAAATGTGAAAGTATGAATAGAAAGATAGATTAAACAACAAAAACAATTGATTCTCTAAATATTTCGTCTTAAAAAACGGTTTCATAATCTGATGAAATCGAAATGTTAATTGAATCATTTTTTGTGCTGGGTTATCTACCTTTCTATCCATATTTATTAGTCGATAAAAACGCCTTCGTACCGCTAAAATATTTTTAATTTGGGGGGGGGGGTGTAAAATATTTACATTTACGTATCGAGAAAACTTTTCTGAAGGCACAGCTTAGTGTTTCGGGACAGTAGGCTAAGGCGTATTTATGCGATATGCACCTTTTTTCTCTAAGTCGAAAAGTAGTAGCATTATGAGGAGTTAAAAAAAGCAAAATAGTATTACACATGTAATTTATTTTTAATACATTTTATACCAGGCGCTGCAAAAATGGCAAATCCCTATTTTTACAAAACACATCTACCCACCCCCACCCGATTGAATAAAAATTAACAAAAATCTGGTAATTATCAGATTTTAATGAAATTTTCAATCTTGATTTATCAATGAATTAATTTTTAAATGCATCAGTTATTTATTTCAAAACTTGCTGTTTTTTTCATGTCATTCAACTTTGCCCCCCTCCCCTTTATTTTTTTGAGGGATGTAAAATATTGAGGTTTATACGGTGCTATTCACAGAAATGCCCCCCCCCAACAACCTTTCCAACTGTTGGATATTGTACAAACGGAAATAGGAATTTTCGGTTGAATTAAACAGAGGGGGGACAACAAAGATAACAAAGGAATTTTTCCTGGTGGTAGCAAACAAAGAAAACGCGTAGGCGTTTGAGAGATACAAAAGACAGTCAACGGTCAGTAGGGACAGTCAGAAGAGAGACAGCCGACGAGAACGTGCGTGACCGGCGTGGTCGCGCACCATCGCAGACAGCGGTCAGTGAGGTTTGTCCACCCCTCTTTGCCTCAGATCCCAGCAGTGGTAGTAGTCATTGTTAACCCTCGGTCATTTCATTGTCACGCTCGCCGCCCACCACGTACAACCGAGAAGAAATAAAGTCAAAATTCCTACTATACCATGTGTTGCAGATTTTATTAAGCGACCACTACATATATCGTCTAAAGGTTGGATACTCGCAGTCTACCAGCAACGTATACGATTCAGCGTGAGTTTGAAGATGCCAGTATATAACATATACGATTTAGTGCCGGTAAAGAAGGGCTATGCAACACAACAAACAACTACGAATCAATATTTAGATATGCTTTTTTATTTTAACTAAAAACAAAATATTAAACGAACATAAATAAATACAAATCTGAAGATTTAGATTCTTTTATATTTTAATAAAAAAATGTCAATGAGAACAGCCGTTTGTAAAAAAAAAAAAAATGAATATACAAAAATTCGGAAAACGTGTCTGATTTAACATGATTTGTAAACTTGCTTTTGTTAATAATCTAAATAAGAGAATTATTTCAAATCAACTTATTGGTGAAACTCGGTAAAGTTCATGTTCTGAATTAAAATAAAATGAAAATACCGAAAAAAAAAAAAAAAAAGAAAATATTTCATAATATTTTCATTTTATTTTATTTCAGGACATGAATTTTACCGAGTTTCACCAATAAGTTGATTTGAAATAACTTTCAGTATTACACATTTGCTTGTCGATAAAAAAATAACCCATAAAAAGTTATTTGTCGATAAAAACGCCTTCAAACCTATCAAAATTATTTTAAAGAGGGGGAGGTAAAATATTTACATTTACTTGTCGTAAAAAGACTTGGGGCGCGAAATATCGCTTTCATATCGCATTAACTTTTCTGGAAAAATGCCTTAAAAAATAAGTAGGAGTGGTCGGATTTTGAGCAGGCACCGCTTAGCGTTTTTTAGAGCCAGGAGGCCAGAACGCATTTATGCTATATGCATCAAAATGTTGGCTTTTCAATCTAAAAAGGAATAAAAATTATTTAAATCAATTATTTAAGGTCAGCTTTTTGTTTTAGTCGAAAAGTAGTAACATCATGGGCACCAATAAAAAAAAGCAAAAAAAAAAAGCAAATTAAATTTACATATCAAATATTTTTAATATTCTTTTCGACAATTAAATTCGTCCCAAAAGACGTTTTTTCTGTTTAAGTTAATTACCAAAAAACTGTAGCACAATCATTTTTAAGGAAAACCATAGCTTTTTTTAATTTGCTTCCAGCAATTTTTTATAGTCTGCTGTAAATAAATGGGAACAATTGTTAGTAGAAAAAAAAAACGGAATATATGAAAATTCGGAAAACATGTCTTAGTTAACATGATTATTAAGCTTACTATTTTTTAATTGATTAGATAAATATTCAATTTAGAATATTTCATGTTGAATAAAGGTAGGTACTGATTTTTTCTAGATATTTAAAAATTATGGAATTTTATTCAAATGAGCAAACGTTAATTCCC
>CM042159.1:1672053-1679553 GCA_023376005.1 Doryteuthis pealeii | reverse complement strand
CGGCCGATATGCCCTCCGGATTTCTTCAGGTATTTCTTGTCGGGCTCGGGAACCTTCTCGGACTCGGGAACCTTCTTTTTGAACTCGGGAATCTTCTTGTCGTAATCGGGATCCATCACGGAACTTCGAACCAAACCTTTTATTCAGTCCACGGGGGTATCCTGTTCTCATTCCGCTAACCATAGCTGGGGTAGGAGTTGTGTTAATTATTTTTCGATGTAACTGTGGCCTGTCAGGATTGAACCTGTAATCCAGAGATAACTGTCACTTAGAACTTTCTTAACCTAACTACCTTATCCATTAGGTCATGTGTCCAATTTAGATGGTTATCTAACAGGTATTACCACTCCGAGACAGGGTGAACCTAGTTACTCCACCTTCTAGAGACCCAGTAATGGAACCTCACCACCAGATGCAGTTTAACGTCATGTCCATGACACTAAGACTCTCTGCCACAACAATCAATCACATATATGATAAAAAGGGGTGTGTGTGGTGTAATGGTTAGAGTCGTAGGAAATGGACTCGGCGACCCGAGTTCAAATTGTAGACGACGCTTTCTATATTTCACATAGCGCTAATACACTTGGGAAAGGTATGCATCCACCTGCTCTCCCTCCAGCTATGGGTAAATGGCTGGACAGACTGAACTCTTTAACTTTGATTAGGCAACCAGTCTAGGAGAAGGAAAACTCTTGATTAAATCATGTTAAACTCGGCCTAAAAATTTTGACCTTGTTACATACTGTTCGTGCAGAGAGGTTGATAGATATATATATATATGGTAAAAGGGTAGGGGTTTACGATAAGAGCGATAGTGTCGGGACAATCTTATGTATGCTAGGGCTTGATGTGGCGACTAAAGTGAAGTGTTCATGTCATAGACTACTCAGCTGTCAGGATTCCGTCCTTAAGCATTATCAGTTACCAGCCATGGCCAGATGGTAGGGGGTTCTTAACCTTTTGCAGAGGTGCAGTCGGTGTAGCCAACAGGTCTTTTGTTAGTTGTTTGGATTTTATGGCATGTCAGCCCTTGGGTTATTTTATGCCGGAGAAATGTTTATTTCATTTATCTTTGTTGGGGATTCAAATCTTTTTAATTTTTTAAAACATTTTTTTTTAAACTCACTTTTTGATCTCTTTAATCCGATTATAACGGTTGAATTTTTCAAAATGTTTCGGAAAAGATGGAAGAGAGTTTAACTAACTAAAGTCATCGACTTAGTCAAGTATTAGGCAGAGTATATTTGCCTCATAGCCCACTTGTATGGACTGGGCACAAGGCTTCGTTTTAACGTGGGCCCACCCACAAGCCGAAGCTCATGGTTTGGAAAGAACAAGAATTACGTCGATCCCTTCAGCATTCCCCCACAAGGGGGCGCCTCGGGCGCTGGGTAATAAACCCAGCCCTGCCCCTTTAAGTAAAGGGGGCAGGTATTGCCTGGGGGATATCCCCCTGGGATCGACGCTATTATTTGACTCTCAACAAGTCCAGCGGCCGAAGCTCGCTTGACCCCCGGCGTTAACCGGAAAACGGAGTGTGCAATGAGTTTATAAAAAAAAGATATTAGGCAGAGTCCTGATGAAATCATTTAGATCGAAACCATGGAAGACCCCTAACTCTTTTCCATTATTACGATTACTACTGTTATTATTGCTCTATGTTTTTGATAATTTTTGATAATTTATTAAAGCGACCGCAACAGAAAAGTTAAAGCAGCAATTGGATATTATAGATAACGTATGAGTGCAACTTTAACGTTTACGTTGTAGTGGTATTTATCAAAGAGTGCTAATTAATTATAAGAAATAGAGGCATTATAATTATGGTCTACTACGGTGGTTTTGGTACTTTCCGATTTCATGTGCCCCCTTGTGTTTCTAGGAAACCCACGGCTCTGATGATTTCGTGAAGTATCGACACCATACTAAACGCAAAAAGTTTTCCACAATGATATATATATATATATATATATATATATATATATATATATATATAATATATAAGTAAAGAAATAACAAAAGACTTAGATATTTTGCATATAGTCTATTTCAGTTCATTGAATAAGATGTTACGTAACATCTTATTCAATGAACACACGTGTGATCGGCTGCAATTAATCGGTACCTCGATTAATTCAGTGAATTTAACCCTGAAGATCCTTATGGGGAAACTCGAGTAGGTTTCTATTGTATCCATTTCTTTAATAAATTTTCTATACTTTGTATTGAGCACTTTGTATTTGTTATATCGCTGACTTAACCCCTGGATTTTGTTCACCTCCAACGATCGTGCCCATATTCACCGGTAAGCCACCTTTTTTTTTTATGAATACATACATATATATTATATATATATATATATATATTATATATATATATATATACACCAGTGCGTGTTTACGTGAGTGTGTAAGCATGTTCAGGTAGGGGATAGTTATTCAGAGGAGGAAGTTCAAATTCAAGCACTTGTCGGTATTTCTTTCATGTTTTTCATTTTCAATCCGGGATTGCTAAAATAAAAAATTTCACCCCGTTTCAAGAATAAAACTCTGTTGTCGTAAGCAATTAATAACCAATTGAGATACTTCTCATATATACATGCATAGACAGAAATAGATAAATGCCGATTTCAAAGGATTGGGATATATAACCACTATGTCATGAGTACTCCCACCTAGATAGATAGTAAGTAAGTACGTAAGAAAGAAAAAAAGAAAGAAAGAAAGAAAGAAAGAAAGAAAGAAAAAACGAAAGAAAGAGAAAAAGAAAGAAACACAGAAAGAAAAAGACTGATTTTAAAAATTGTTGAGATATGTAGATAGATATGAACAAATTAAGACAGAGAGATAGATAGATATGAACCGAGATCTATCAATGTATCTGTCTATCCGATATATATATATATATTTTTCGTATTACCCGATGAATGCTCTAAGCAAGAAACCGCTGGTCGTAATACCGTTCCCGTAATTGAATAAATAAAAGCAAAAACTTTTATTTGTTTTGATTTCTCATTGAACTATATATATATATATATATAATATTATATATATATATATATATATATATATATATTATAAATCAACCAGTAAAATAGAAAGAAAGAAAAATAGTGATTTTAAAAGGTTGAGATATATAGAAAGATATTAACAAATGAAGATAGATAGATAGATAGATAGATAGATCCGAAACCTATCTACCTACCTATCTACCTATCTGATATATATAGAGATACAATGACAAGAACAGGTTCTTATAAATTAAGCAGAAACAGACATATAGGCCTTACGGAAGGGCATTGAAAATAAATACAGTGAACGGTGTAATTGGAAAACAGGGAAACGAATTACTTTGCGCATGCGCACATACACACGGACTGAGAGAGAGAGAGAAAGAGAGTGAGTGAGATTGAGAGAAAGAGAGAGAGAGTGAGTAAGTGAGAGAAAGAGAGAGAAAGAGAGAGAGAGAGAGAGAGAGAGAGAGAGAGAGAGAGAGAGAGAGAGAGAGAGAGAGAGAGAGACCTTACTGATAAACCAGACCCTTCAATTTCTTTGCCAATAAATAAGACAAGTGATAAGAAGGACCGCCATGATGCTAACCCAGCCACACACCATTTATTTGTTCTTTTTTTCTACATTTTTTGTTTCATAGTTAACCAAGTTTAAATAAGTCGTAAATGGGTTTTAAAACACTTTTCAGCGGCGGCGGCAGTAGTTGTGCTTACTAATGGTTGAAATCAGAATTGTTTTGTCTTTTGGGGTTTTTATATTAAAAAAAAAACAAAACAAAAAAAAAAACAACAAAAGAAAACATAGAGAGAAATAGAAGAAAAAAAAATTAAACCAGATTAAAAAAACTAAAATAAAAGATTTGTGCCGTCAAATTGGGTGGAGAATGACAAACGGAAAATTAAAGAAGAAAAAGAATAGAAAATGGCGAATCCTGAGTATTAAACCAGTTTTGTTTTTTTTATGTTGAAAGTTGTTGAAAAAAGGCGGGAATGAACGGATGGAATTTTTTCTTTCTCTTTTTCAAAATCTTTTTTCACTTTTTTTTTCTTTTTCATTGTGAAGGGCAAAAACACTAAACATCATCATCATCATGTTGCGCTGTTGGCACGGATATCCATGACAATCTCGCTCCATCCGTCCCTATCGCTCATCATTCTCGGGAGGTCCTCTATGCAGCATCCTGTATCCGCACAGAATTTATCAATGTACCCATGTGCTGGCTTCCACAGGAGGACGTCGCTTATGAGTTCGTCCTTGCTTCTCCAGCAGTGTCCCGCGTGTCTTGTCCGTCTTACTCGGATGGTTTGGGTGATAAGTGGCTGGTGGCCGTACAGCTGCTTTCTCGTGGGGTGCTGTTTCCACGTCTTGTTCAGTATCACCCGCAGCATTCTTGTGCAGCTCCTATCGACTAGAGAATAAACTAGATGGGAGCTGTAATAATTAATAATAATAATAATAATAATAATAATAATAATAATAATAATACCAATTGTAGTTGGTGCACTTGGAACGGTAACAAAAAGATTGGAAAAAAGTTTGGAAAATTTGGGAATCAGAGGGAGAATCGAGACCATCCAGAATACTGCATTGCTGCAATCTGCCAGAATACTCAGAAGAGTCCTGGAGAACTGAGGAGACTTGTTGTCACCCAGACTCCAGTGAAAGGCCATCAGCTAACATTGATGTGAAAAACTCAAAAGGAATGAACAGCAATAATAATAATAATAATAATAATAATAATAATAATAATAATAATAATAATAAGAAGAAGAAGAAGAAGAAGAAGAAGAAGAAAAACAAGAAGAACAAGAACAAGAACAAGACGAAGTGGAAGAAATAATAATAATAGTAGTAATAATATATACATATATGTGTGTATATGTATAATTCCGAATTGTGTGCGTGCATTCGGGTGGTAAGATGTGTGTTGATGGACGGGACAAGTGTTATGGGAAGGAATTGTTGAGCAGGATATATCAGCTGAATGGTGAATTCCAGATGATGGGTTGGATGTTGTTGGAAGAAGATGAAGTGAAAAGGATGAAGATGATGAAGAAATATAAGAATAAAGACACAAAAAAGAAGAAAGAAATAAGAGAGAGAGAGAGAGAGAGAGAGGAGAGAGAGAGAGAGAGAAGAAAAAAGAATGAATAATGAATAGATAAATAAATAAACGAGTAATGAACAAATGAAGAAAGAAAGAAAGACGTAGATAAGAAAGAAAGAAAAAATGAATAATGGAGAAAATAAAGAGAGAAAGAAAGAAAGAAAGAAGATAAAAGAGTATTGAACAAATAAAGAAAAAGATAGATAAGAAAGAAAGAAAGAAAGAAAGAATAATGGAGAAAATAAAGAGAGACAGAGAGAAAGAAAGAAAAAAGAAAGAAAGAAAGAAGAACAAAGAGTATTGAACAAATAAAGAAAAAAGAACGATGGAGATAAATAAAGAAGGAATGAAAGAAGGAATTAATAGTGTATAAATAAATGATGAAATGAAGAAGGAAAAAAAAAGAAAGAACAATGGATGAATAATAAATAAATGAATAAATAAATAGATGAACGAGTAATGGAGAAAGAAAGAAAGAAGGAAAAACGGAAAAAATGGATGAATAATGTAGAAAAAAGAAAGAAAGAAAGAGTAATGGATGAATAATAAATAAATAAATCAATAAATAGATGAACGAGTAATGTAGAAAAAAGAAAGAAAGAAAGAGTAATGGACAAAAAATGCTATACATTGATGCTGGTGTTCCTTAATTGTATTGCCGTTATCATATTGCTACACCCTCTGGTTAAAAATGAGACCGTCCAACTCATCCATGATGAAATACAAAAATGTAAATTTGATTAGCAGGTGTTGCTTAACCACCTAATTCTTATTTCTTATGAGTATCAAAATCAGCAAAATAATGAACAAATTACGTTTTTATTATAAAAAAAAGATAGACAAGAAGAAGGACATGCTACGGAGAAAAAATATAAGAAAGAAAGAAAGAAAGAAAGAAAGAAAGAAAGAGTAGGGGGAGTTAGAGAGAGGGGTTGACCGCTCGAAAGCGATAAAGCTAATATGTTTCAATCGAACATAATGAAAAGATGAAAAGAAGGAAAGAAAGAAAAAGGGATGAGAGAGAGAGAGAGAGAGAGAAAGAGAGAGAGAGAGAAGAGAGAAGGAGAGAGAGAGAGAGAGAGAGTGTGTGTGTGTGTGTGTGTGTGTGTGTATTTGTCTCATACCCCACTTGTATGGACTGGGCACAAGGCCTCGTTTTAATGTGGGCCCATCCACAAGCCGAAGCTCATGGGTGGGAAAACAAAAATTACGTCGATCTCTTCGGCATTCCCCCTCAAGGGGGCGCCTCAGAGAGAGAGAGAGAGAGAGAGAGAGAGAGAGAGAGAGAGAGAGAGAGAGAGAGAACGAAATCAAGATTACTCTACTTTTTACATATTGAACTATTCGCAATAGCTTTAAAGTAAATATATCAAACGTTATAATGATTAAATGATCATACTGTGATATATCCACAGGTCCCCTAATAAAGAATTAATGACGAAGATAAAATGAAATAAAGAAATAATGAAATAAAGAAAGAACGAAAGAAAAGTTTGGTTTGATTCATTTGTTTAACGGCATATCAACCCTTTATGGATTATTCAAAGACAAATATATTCAGTTGCAATTATTTTATCGTGATCTGAACTATATTTTCAATGTTCCATTGCATTATATGGTATCAAGCATTCTTATCTAAAATAAATAATTCATACAGAGTTATATGATCTAAAGTAACTATTCCTATATGAGGATAATCATTTGTTTGCACCGTTATATGTAATTTTCAAAAATATGTATTTAGCCCATAGATGGGATCCTGAAAGGTACTATGATTAAGAAAGTGTGTTGCTAGGTTGGTTAGCTGGTTGGTTGGTTGGTTGGTTGGTTGGATTTTACGGCATGTTAACTCATTGGGTTATTTTCTGTCGAAGACTGTTTTGTTTTATACATTTTTGGGGGGTATTCAATTTTTCTTTCAAACTCTTTTTAAAACACACTTTATCATTCATTTTAATCTGCTTAAGCCATAGATGGGACCCTAACTAGTACTACCTTTCCGGGTCAGAGTGGACTTGGGAGTAATGGCAATGAATAAGTACCCCCACACTCCCCAGAGCTCCAAAAATGGAACTTTACCACTAGATGCAGTTTAACGTCATACCGGGGTCACTAAGACACTCAACCATCGCCTTCTAGCACATATATGATAAAGAAGGTTGGGGCTTGCCATAAGGGCAATAGGGTTGGGATAATTATATAGGTGATTGGGGTTGATGTGACCGGCCGAGTATAGCTAGGAGTAATAGCAATTATGGATTGAATCCATATTCCTCAGGGGTCTTGAAACTGAAAATCTCCCCAATGGATACACATTAGTGTCATGCTCTCAACTGTTTTTGTAATGAGGGTATTACCCCTCTGCAGAAGATGCAGTCA
>CM042159.1:1654553-1662053 GCA_023376005.1 Doryteuthis pealeii | reverse complement strand
CGGGATATATATATTTATATATATATATATATGTGTGTGTGTGTGTGTGTGTGTGTGTGTGTATGTGTGTATAAACAGAAAAGAGAAAAGAAAATCAAACACACAAAAAACTTATTTAAAAAATGTTAAAAACAATAAAAACAAAAGGAGAAAATATATTCTAATATTTACATTATCTTAGAATATCTCTCTCTCCCTCTCCCCCCCTCTCTCTCTCTCTCTCTCTCTCTCTCTCTCTCTCACTTCCTCCCTCGTACACACACACATACATACACACGCGCACACACATAAGTACACGCACAAGCGCGTAAATACATTTGCATAAACAGAAATCCCTTATTCACATACTTGTTCACGTACACATAGATACATTGTCTTTTTGTCTCACAAACACATACTTGTGCATTTAATGTTATACGCTCACATGCATACACTCACAATAACACAGTCACATATATATATTTAGATATATACATATTTTGGGAGAATATGTGCTTAATTGAAGTCGTACTAATTAATTAGTTTAATGAATTAGGCGGGCATACCTATTCAAATGTAAGGCTAAACAAATCGAGAAAAATCAATCTCTGTATGTAAATTTCGGCCTATTATACATATATATATAGATAAATATATTATACATATATATAGATAAATATATAGATAAAAAATGAATAACTAAAACACTTTCGTTGCCTGAAGACTGCCGCAGAGCAAGAAACCAAATGGTATCAAAATTGTTCCAATGATAATACAATTAGCTAAACCTTTTATTTATCTATTCATTTATTTATCTATTAAGGCTCTATAACAGATATTGAGCACTCTTCTAATAACACTGTACGTTGGATTACTACCACTCCCTCAAGTATAATAGTGTCAATCATACACATTGTGTGTTTGTGTGTGTGTGTACTTGTAAACACATACATACGCACTCATATACACTCACATGTACACACAAATATATACGAACAGGCGGGGGCATGCACACAGAGAACGACCGAAAATATACACGCATAAACAAGCACTTTTAGCAACTCACAAATATCACATACACATACAAATACATGCACACTATTTCTCCCTCCCCCTCCTATCTCTCACACTCACACACACAAACTCTCAGACTTACCTCTATGCATACATATGTATGTTCTCACAATCATATACAGGCATAGCTGCAAGAAAACACACGTGTACATATGCACGCACAGGCGTGCACACACATAAAATCGTTTATTAGATATCGACATATGCGTTCTGTTATAACGATATACAATTGCTCTCTCTCTCTCTCTCTCTCTCTCTCTCTCTCTCTCTCTCTCTCTCTCTCTCTCTTTCACACACACACACACACACACACACACACACACACACACTCAAATTTTCACAAACACACATCTCGAACAATGAAACTTGCCAGTCATAGAAGATAAAGAGACAGAGAGATAATAATATTTCACATTATCTGTCTGTCTGTCTGTCTGTTTGTCTCTGTCACTTTCTCTGTCCCATATATAATGTTGGGAATATTTTTGTATATAAGGTGTGCTACAATACACCAGCTAAATTTATTGACTGGGCGGGGTCACGTGGTTTATTCTTTCACCAATCAACAGAAATAATGCGTGGCTAGTTGACTACTTAATCACAGATACTGACAGACGTCGATTTGCAATCATTGGCCAAAGAGCTTACAACAAAATGATTCTTTACCAGGGATTTCCGCTGGACAAGCGCTCTTGCTTAAAGCCTAAAGGAGGACCCATAAAATCGTAACAATATATATACATATATATATCATCATCACGTCGCGCAATTTGCACGGATATCCATACGATCTCTCGCCAATCCTCCCCATCATTCATCGACTCTGGGAGCTCCTCCGCGCAGCAACCAGCATCCTTACATAGTTGGTCGATGTATGTCCTGGTTGGGCGGCCCACGTTAGCATGTCCATGTGTCGGCCTCCACAGTAGAACGTCGCTTACGAGCCCATCATTGCTTCTCCAGCAGTGTCCTGCATGCTCAACCCTCCTTACTCGTATGGTTTGTGATATGGGAGGCAGGTGGCCATACAATTGCTTCTTTGTGGGGTGCTGCTTCCACGACTTATTCAAGACCGCTCGCAGCATTCTTGTGCAGCTCCCATCTAGCTTATTCTCAAGACGCTTCGTTAGGGTCCAAGTGGTACAACCATACAGCAGTATCGATACAACCACAGCCTGGAAGAATCGTCTCTTTAGCTTGTCAGGGAGGTCGGATTTCCATACGACTGATAATTTGTTGGTGGCCAACCATGCCTTTCCTATTCGTGTGTTAACATCGCTTTCTGTGGATGAGATATTTCAACCTAGGTATGTGAATTTTTCTACTGGTTTAAGAGGCCTACCGTCTAGTGTGGAGATGTCTCCTTGCTTTTTGAAGCTCATGAACTCAGTTTTATCAGAGTTCACATAGAGGCCGACATTCTTTGCTGCCTCCTCCAGGCTGTGTAGTAGTACCTAAGCCTGTGTCGGTGTATCTGCAAGTAGTGCGAGGTCGTCAGCATAGTCTACATCTGGGACAGTTTGTGCGGGGTATCGCCTGCTTCTTGCCTTTTTTAGTGTGAAACCTTTTTCTTTTATGGTATCTAAGGAAGTTCGGAGTACATGGTCTAGGCATATTATGAATATATATGGAGCTAAAGTATCTCCCTGCAGGACCCCAACGGCAATGTCAAAGAAATCTGTCTCCATCAGGTGAGCGTACCATCGCTTTAGTGTCTTTGTAGAGCATCATTATGGCGGCAACAGTTTCTTTGAGGAGTCCATATGCTAGTAGTATTTGTTCCATCTTCCCTCTGTGTATGGAATCAAATGCCTTAGAGAAATCTACGAATAGTAGCGTTGCCTCTAGATCCTTTGCTCGAACCCCTTCTATAATTCGTCGTATAGTTAGGATTTGAGAGGTTGTGGATCTATTTCTGCGGAATCCGTTTTGATTTTTCCTAAGGATTTTCTCTATTTCGGGTCGGACGCGATTAAGAAGAAGGCCATTATATATCTTAGCTGTAATAGCAGTAAGAGTTATGCCTCTGCATTTTTGCGATTCCGAGGTCTCCCTTTTTTGGGAATGGGAGTATGCATCCTTTCGTCCATTTATCTATTCTATTTTTTCTCTCTCTCTCTCTCTCTCTCTCTCTATATATATATATATATATATATATATATATATATATATATATGAGACCTTTATATCTAAGTTCAGATGACGTGGACATAGAGTGAACGGTCACCTGGTTACTGATAGTTTCTCGTCTATATGATCTTTAGACCAATCCCAAGACTTCAATGTGTGTCTAAGTTTGAAGATAACATAGGCGATAAACTGTCAGTAACCAAGCGCAGTTGACTCCATGTCCACGTAATTAACCGGCCCTCGTCAACTCAACATATGAGTAGCACAGGGATATATGCATTAAAGTAATGAGCATTTGGTAGGTGTGGCGCTCTACCTCAGATGTTAAAATAATCCCCTCGGTCTTGCGCTTGTGAAAAGGAGATATACTTCCTCGCTGTCTGGCTGATACCGACTTTAGGCCACCCCAATGACTTTACTATATATATATATATATATATATATATAATGATACTATATATATATATATATATATATATATATATATATATATATATATATATATATATATATATATATATATATATATATATATATATATATATATATATATATATATATATATGGGTTAGCTCAGTCAGTAGAGCGTTTTGGCTAGAAACCAAAAGGTTCCTACTTCGATTCCAGCCCTCGCCAACTCAGCGTTATGACTAGCACAGGGATATGTGTGGTAAAGTAAGGAGCTGATGGTAGGTGTGGCGCTCCACCTCAGATGCAAAAACAATCTCCTTGGTCTGCGCTATGTGAAAAGGGGATAGACTCTTGCTGATTGGCTGATACTGACATTAGGCCCCCGACGACTTATTTTACTTACTTATATATATATATTATATATATATATATATATAATATATATAATATAATATATATGTTTAAAGGAAAAATAAACAAAAGAAAGAAAATGCTGAAAGGTTAAAATATATTTTATTTAACTAAGACGTGTTTTGGCCAGGAGTTAGTACATGTATACATGTATTCTATATATGATTATTTTAGATATAAGATAAAATAATAATAATAGAAAATCTTTTAGTATACAAAGAATAACGGCATTCGCCAGATAAAATAATAATAAATAGAATACATGTATACATGAACTAACTCCTGGCCGAAACACGTGTTTGTAAAATAAAATCTATTTTATTCATTCAGCATTTTCTTTCCTCTGTTTATTTTTCCTTTCAACATACCGTCGGATTCGCTTCCATTTTCAACTTATATATATATATATATATATATATATTATATATATATATATATTTATCCGAAAATTATGAGAAAGGCATGAATCCGCATTATTTCCCTGTGTACCATCACCAGGTGCGTAGGTCAAATATTTTATTACGGGTACGCCACGTTGTTTGACAGAGAAAGGAGTGATTGGGGACGAACCTACCCACTTAAGGGTTTGGAGAGCGTGTGGCCCACGGCGGGCTCGGCGGAAAACCAATTAAAAGATGACAAGGCCTCACAGCGGCCGAGATACCAGAAAGGCAATCTCAGCGGATGGATGGACAAATTTGCCTCAACCCACTTACAGGCCTGACATGGCACCCTCTGACTTTCATCTGTTTCGGCTCAAGGAGAATGTTTTGCGTTTCTCCAATGACGATGAAGAGAAAGAATCAACACACACGTTGTTAATAATAAGAAGACAAAAATCTGTCAAGAATCTATGCACCACTCCCATTCAAAGGTAGAATACAAAAAAATAATTAATGTTGAGGAATACATGTGGAATCTTGTGATATTTACATTCCATTGTACGGCCAATTACCTCGATCTCATAAAACAATTTAAGTCAAGTGGTTAGAACTGCTGGAGATGCAGGAATGAACTCACAAGCTACGTTCTCCAGAGGTCTCTTACACCTGGACATTAGGGTAGGTCGATTTTTGACTTTAAAAAAATATCAAATTGTCCATTTATGCGAAAGTTGTGTGTAAATATACTGAATACTGATACAAAAATATATCTTTTACTCGCACTATTGTTTGAGGAAATAGCATCAACGATCATCGACTAAAATGCACGAAAAATCCACAATTTCGCAAAATAGAAAACAAAGATTTTTCGTGCATTTTAGTAGACGATCTTTGATGCTATTTCCTCAAGCAATAGTGCGAGAAAAGATATAATTTTTGGTATCAGTATACGGTACACTAACACACAACATTCACATAGATGAACAATTTGATATTTTTTTAAAGTGAAAATTGACCTACGCTACTGGACACCCTAGTGTTGACCGACCAGCAAAAACTTGATATGACGATAAATATATACAACTTATCGTCTCCGATGGCTGGGTCATGTCCACCGAATGGATGATGGACAGATACCGAAGGATACCCTTTATGCAGAGCTTTCGTCCGGTAAGAGACAGATTAGTTGTCCCCAGCTGCGTTTCAAGGATGTCTGCAAGAACGATCTCAGGTGATTTGGCATTGCCCCTTCCAACTGGGAAAATTTGGCTCAGGGCCGCCCTCGGTGGCGGCAGGCTCTCTATGGAGGACTGTCCATGTCTAAGGTCACCCTGGCGCAACACCATGAAGCTAGGAGGTCTGGAAGAAAGCGGCGGCAACAAGACACCGGCACATCGACATCTTCAAGGAGAGCCTTCACATGCGACAGCTGTGGTCGAGAATGTTTTTCTAACATTGGACTTAGCAGTCACAGAGCGCGCTGTAGCTTCGGGGACACAAGAACTATTTTATAGTCTTCCGAGACTGAAATGCCAATAATTTTGAGTATACCTGTAATTGCTAATGCATTAATAAAGCTTACAATCCTTTTAAATGTTATCTAAAAATGACTTTTTGACCCAAAGATTAGACTATAATAGTTAATGCTACTCCGAGTCATCGTACACCTGGAAGTAATTTATCTTTTATTTAATCTTTGGTTTTGAGGTGGCGTATTAGGTACACACACAGACACACACACACACACACACACACAGACACACTTTTGCCGCACGATCGGGTTGCTCAGTCGGTAGAGCGTCCGACTAGGAACGAAATATTTCCCTCAATATCATTTCACATTTATACGTAAAGATAGAGAAAAAAGTATTGATGAATTTTCGAGCAATTTTAAAAAGAATACTGTGTGTGTAAACGAATTTTGATCGAAACACGTGTTGGCAATATACAATAATAAATTTCATCCATACCAAAGTAGATATATTCTTCTCCTAATCACACACACACACACACACACACACACATATATATATAAGGTGTGTCAAAAAAGTATGGAGATTTTTAAAAAAACTTTTTGACACACCTTGTATTCTGAAAAAAAATAACATTCCATTCATTGTTCATTTCTATCTTGGTAAATACAGCTTCAATCTCGATAATTTTATGGCACACCTTTATATCTGGGGTCGATACCGGCCCTCGTCAACTCAGCGGATCGGTAGTACATGGATATGTGTGGTAAAGTGAAGAAATGACCGTAGGTATGGCGCTCCACATCAGACACCAAAATAATCTCCTTGGTCTAGCGCTAGTGAAAGGGGGATAGACTCCCTCGCTGTCTTGCTGATACCGACTTTAGGCCACAACGACGGCTTTACTTTTACTTTATTTAAGGTAGTAATAAATACGCATATATATATATATATATATATATATATATATATATATATATATATATATATGTAATAAGTCATCCACAGACACCGTGTTTCGGCGTTCCACGCCACTACAGTGTGCCTAGACACAACTACCTATGGCCAGGATCGAAATCCGACTGACTTTTTGTCTTCTTAACCACTCGGCCATTTGTCACCTGCCGCAACGGGGTTGTGTTTAAATTATTAAATATATGTTTGTTTATATATTTTACGATCACCAGAGAGATCCAGTCTGTTTAAAGACGATCATTATTTTATATATGCCAGCAGTGAAAGTTAATTTAAGTTATATATATATATATATATATATATATATATATATATATATATATATATAGTTTAGGGTAGCGTGGATATGAAGTTGACGGTGCTTGTTTACTGACAGTTTCTCGCTGATATGAATATCAAACTGAACAAGCACTGGGTTTAGAAAAAAATCGCATAGGAGAGAAACTGTCAGTAACCTAGCGTTGTTGATTTAATATCAGGGTGAGTCAAAAAGTAATGCCATTTTGTTTAGAACAGGTATAATTAACAACACTGGATTATTCTTCAAAATTAAGCTGGTCCTCTGTGGATCCCATCGCTACTTCTCCACACAGTCCCCGTTTCACTCAATAGCAATGTTCCACCTTCGAATGACAGCATGTATCCCTTTCCCGTGGAATTCTGTT
>CM042159.1:1634553-1649553 GCA_023376005.1 Doryteuthis pealeii | reverse complement strand
ATTTAAAAAAAGACCAGAAATGCTTCAAACAACAAAACTAGTCAATCATAAATTATATCTTTTGAATTCTTTTTTCCATACTTTTATACTTATACAAGGTGTGTCAAAAAATTATCGAGATTTTTTGTAGTGTGTGAGTGTCTATCTATCTATCTATCTATCTCTTTCTCTCTTTCTCTCTCTCTCTCTCTCTCTCTCTATATATATATATATATATATATATATATATATATAAACATTTTAGGGAGTCCATGTATGCTTCTTTGTAGATATATATGCTGGATGTTGGGAAATCTTTTTAGTTGTCTTAGAAGCATGCTTAAAGACAACCCAAACATTTCCCAATACCCAGCATATATATAAAATTGGCAGAGTGCCTTATTGTCATTTTTTTTGAAAATAATTAACGTTCCATTCATTGTTCATTTCTATCTTGGTAAATAAAGCTTCAAACTCGATACTTTTATGATGCACCTTGTATTCTGTTGTTATTGTTTTTTTTTTGCTGTGTGTGTATGTGTGTATGAGTACGTGTGTGCGTGTGTGCGTGCGTGAGCAAGTGCTTTCGAAGCAACCTACGGGTATTTCATATCAATTCTCTAACAAAGTATGTAGATCTACAGCAGGTTTGAGATGTTATGAAAATGCACGTGTGCAGTGTCAATAGAAAAGATAGATACTTAATTTGTAACACATGCTATAGGGATTGGAATCATATACTTTCCCTGAGGAGTCACACTCGCTCCCACGGGTACCCTTAACGTATCCAGGATATGGATTTCTTCAGTAAAGAATTGACAATCACTATGTATGTATGAATGTATTTATTTATGTAGGACCACTTGAATTAACAAAAAACCTTCCTTTCAAAATGAAGTATCCTTGCGTAAATGCATACATTTCAGTTGTAAAATTTCCACAATTGATGCATCAAGCGATAGGTACTGCTGTCCAAGGGTGAGCAATATGAAATTTCAAAAACATTATTCCTTTCTTTCCTTCTTATTACAGTGTTTTTAACTTTCCTTTCTTTCCTTCTTTCTTTCTTTCTTTATCTTCCAGCTTTTCAATCTATATATCTTTCTTTTTCTTTCTTTTTTCCGGTTTACAATTTTTTTCATTCTTTTTCTTTCTTTTCTTTTCTTCCTCTTCCAGATTTCAATCATTCCTTCTTTCTTTCTTTCTTTAGTTCTATTTTCATCATCCAGATTTTTATTGTTTCGTTATTTCTTTTTTTAATGAGACCGGTTTCTCAATTATTCCATCTTTATTTCTTCATTCTTCGTCTGCCAGTTTTTTTTTAATGTACATTTTTCTCGCACCAATTTTTTAGTCGGTCTTTCTTTCTTTTATATGTATGAATAGCACAGGGATCTGTGCGATAAATGGGAAGCTGATGGTAAGTGAGGTGTTCCACCTCAGACGCAAAAACTGTCTCCCTGGTCAAGCACTTGTGAAAATGGGATAGACTCCCTGGCTATATGGCGAATACTGACAATAAGCGCCTCCGTCAACTTACTTTTTTCCTTATATATATATATATATATATATATATATATATATATATATGCACGCAAACACACACAACACACACACACACACATATATATATATATATATATATATATATTTACCAATCCCTCCGCGCGAGCAGGATGCGACACAAGGTCAATTTCTTAATCGGAGTTTAACAGGTTTGAATTCAGAGTTTTCCTTCTCCTAGACCGGTTGCCTAACCACGGTTAAAGAACCCAGTTTGCCCTACTATTTATTCATAGCTGGAGGGAGAGTAGGATTCATACCTTTCCCAAGGGTATTAGCGCTAAGAGAAATGCAATTAACACGTCCAGGATTTGAACTCGAGGCGACGAGTCCATTTCCCATGACGTTGACCATTACACCACGCGCATCTGTGAAGTCCAATGTTCGAAATACATTCTCGACCACAGATGTCCCTGAAGAGGGTGGTGTGCTGATGCTATGTTGCAACCGAATTATATATATATATATATATATATATATAATATATATATAATTATATATATATATAATAATTATATATATATATATAATAATTATATATATAGATATAGTAATTATATATATAGATATATAATTATATACATCTTTTTTATATAATAATTATATACATATATATATAATAATTATATATATATATATATATATATATATATATATATATATTCTTTTTCTTTCTCCCTTTTTCTCCCTAATCTTTCCTTTTTTTCTTTCTTTCTTTGTCAGCCTACCCCCATTCTTTTTCTCTCTTTCAATCCTTTACTCTTTTTTCTGTGTTTTGGAAACTTGATTTATCTGAAAGGGGTTTCGTCATAATCGGATTGAGACATTGGAAACACTGCTGATCCCTCCGGCACACATAAACAAAAATATGTTGTTATTTTACCCTGAGGCTATTCTGTGGGGTGGGGGTTGGGGGGAAATCGGCTCAGCGATTACTGACCAATCAACAAGTTGAGAAACGCACCGCTGATTCAAAACATCCTGGGGCGATTCAGACGCCGTTGCGTAGTGGCTAACATGCTGGACTGTGACATTGTAGTAAGCCTGTTCGATCCCCAGTCACGCTATTACGTTCACTTTCAGCAAATACTTTTGGGAGAAAACATCATTCCCATCATCATCAAGTTGCGCTGACAGTACGGATTCCCAGAGAGTCTCTCTCTCTCTCTCTCTCTCTCTCTCACACACACACACCACCACCCGTTCCTATCGGTCGTCGCTACTGGCAAATGATCATCACGGCATCCAGTATCCGCACAGAGCTGATCAAGTCTTTACTGGTGTGTCCATGTGTAGTTGTCCACAGGATAATGTGACTGAAGAGCACGTTGTTACTCTAGCAGGGCTTTGTCTTGGCTGGGTTTTGTAAGAGGGGATAAGTGTCCGTATAAATGCTTTTTGTGAGGTGCTGCTTACAGGATTTGTCCAGGACAGCACGCAGTATTCTAGTGTAGTTCCCATCTAGTTTTCAAAAACACAACCTTGATCTTCACTCCAAGTTATGTGTTAAATAATACCATTACTGTTCTACTACGATGTCTAGGCATTAAATAACCCACAAAGGTTGATATGGCATTGAACAAAGAAAATAAACCAAAGCAAAAATGAATATTTCTATCAAAGCATAGGATATCATATTATGTTTACATTTTAGTTTTCAGGATTAGTTATTTTACCGATAGTAATTTCTTGACTTATATTATTTAACAATTGCAAGTAGTTTAGATATATATATATATATATATATATATATATATATATATATATATATATATATATATATATATAGTAGTTTATTTTTATTTTCCAGGACAAGTAATTTTAGCGATAGTAATTTCTTGGAGCATTCCATAGTATTTACAATTTTTTACACAGCATTATTGTTGTTGGAATCCGTCCGTCTATTTAAGACGATGGCATAGTGTCCACTTTTTTTAAAAATCTGCAACTACTTAAGTGGCTGAACAGACCGATTTTTGATTAGCAAGCTCTGGTGCAGTGACCGCAAACAAACAGTGATGCTTGCTGGAGTTGCTGTTGTCTCTCCTTCCTTTTGGCTCTCTTTTCCGTGGCGGCTTCTTTCCTCTCTTTTTCACTCCTTTTCACTCCTTGTTTGAAGAGGAGGCGCCAGTTCACACGGTCTTCTGCACAAGCCTCCCATGTGTTGGTGTTAATGTGGCACGTCTTCATGTTTCTCTTGCAGACATCTTTAAAGAATAGGCGTGGTCGCCCTACTGGTCGATGCCCTCTACTAATTCGCCATACAGTTGGACTTTGGAGATGCGGCCTTTGTCCATCCTCCTGACGTGAACAAGCCAACGCAGGCGTCTCTCGCAGATTAGGGTGTACATGACATTACACAGTATTTACAGTATTTTACATAGCGTATGCATAATCACCAATCACTCCGTCACGAGTGCGATGTTACACGAGGTCAGTTTCTTAAGCTTTAAGTTTGACAGGTTTGAATCATGTTTTTCTTTCTTCTAATCTCCTTAATACAAAAGTTAGAGAACCCAGACTTTCCAACTATTTACCAATAGCTAGAGGGAAAATTGTTGGGTTCATGCCTTTTCCAAGTGTAATAGCGTTTTGTGAAATGCTAATAACCTCGTGTTACATAGCGTATAGGTGGTTATATGGTTGAGTTTCAAACATCTTGCTGACCTCTTAGAGAAATTGTGCCGTTTTGTTGTAAAAATCATTTCCAATGAATTTTTATTGTTTTATTGTAAAAATCATTTCAAATGTATTTTTATTGTAAAAATCAATTTTTTATTGTAAAAAATCATTTCAATGTATTTTTATTGTAAAAAAAAAATTTCCAATGTAATTTTTATTGTAAAAATCATTTCCAATGCAATTTTATTGTAAAAATCATTTCCAATGCAATTTTATTGTAAAAATCATTTCAATGTATTTTTATTGTAAAAATCATTTCATTTCCAAATTTTTATTGTAAATCATTTCCAATGCAATTTTTATTGTAAAAATCATTTCCCAATTTTTTATTGTAAAAAATCATTTCCAATTCAATTTTATTGTAAAAATCATTCGGAATGGATTTTTATAGAAAAAATAATTTCCAATGCATCTTTTATTGTAAATGGATTTTCCAGTGCTTTTTCTTATTGAAAACATTCTGTGTGTGTGTGTGTGTGTGTGTGTGTGTGTGTGGCGGGTGATGTTCCTGCTGAACAGCTGCTTTCACTCCCTTGAGATAAACTGACATTAAATTCGACCATGTGTTTCTCTGTGCCAGACCAACTTGTGCTGAAGTTGCATTATACGTATTTATTGTGAATGTTTAGATTTCCTTCTGTCAATATGAGAGCAAAAATTGTGACAAGGTCACAAGTATGAGGCATCCACCGAGGATCGAACTCGCTATTCAGTTGTAATAGATCTACGTGGTTATCTTACAAACCATTACACCTCGATGGGACGTACTTCTATTTACAAAAATCCTTTCGCCACGCGTAAAGTGGAACACAAGGTACAAAGTAGGAGCCATTCTGCGAGGATCTTGTTGGAGTTATCTTGATATAGTTATTTACTAAGCTTAGATATGGCACAAGGCCAGAAGTATGGGGCACCCAGTGAGAATCGAACTCACTAACAATGGTTTGCGAAGCGAGCTTGCTAACCATTACACCACGTGAGGTGCCCGAGGTATTGTGATATAGTTATTTACTAAGATTAGCTTAGATATGGCACAAGGCCAGAAGTATGGGGCACCCAGTGAGAATCGAACTCACTAACAATGGTCTGCGAATCTAACTTGCTAACCATTACACCACATGAGGTGCCCAGGGGTATTGTGATCTAAGATGTGCCCTAAATACCCACCTAGATTTATAGACTAGCCATGGTCACATGATTGATTCATGTAACCAATCACTAGCAATACTACTGGCCTGATAGAATACTTAACCCCCCCACATTGGTCATAATTAAAACTGCACTCTGTGAGGACGGACAGACATAGGATTGCCGGATCTGTACCAATACTCACGAAGGACTTATACGATTACTAGTAACTGAGGACACTATAGTAACCAAAGGATTCACATTGTCGACAGACTCTTTATCAAGGATCCAATTCCACCATATAAGCGCTTCTGCTATAAGGTCAAGGAATGGCCCTTAAAACGTAACAGATCTAACTATCTATTTAGTTGTAATGGATTTGCGAGACTAGCTGCAAACCATTACACCACGATGGAAACGTCAGCCCTTAGAAAAGGTAGACATCAACATATTCTCTTTCTAGTTGTGGGTAAATAGTAAGGCGGACTGGGCTGTTTAATCTTGGTTAAACAACTAAATTCTGAATTCAAACTTGTTAGACTTCACTAAAGAAATTGACCATGTGTCACAGCCTACTCGTGTGTGTATGTGTGTGGGGGTGTTTGTAAATATATAGGATTGGAACGAAAGTCTTGTCCGATCCAAAATAGTATTTATTTAACTACCGTATTTGACGGCATATAAGACGCACCCCCATTTCAGCAGGTTCAGATTCAGGAAAAAAAAGTTTTTAGTGTATTTAAGCATATATTGTTGAAAACAGTCTAGCTGTGCATTAAACAAGCACAAACATAGCTGTATAAAAGCAATTTGGCAGTACAGGGTAGGTAAAAGTACTGAGCGTAAGCTGAGTTAGTGAGTATCATAGTTTAGACGTTGTAACTTTTTTTTTTAGTCTAATTTAATAACTAATTATAACTATTGCACCCAACGCCACTCGCTCCTTAGTTATAGATGTCAATATGTTTAAGCGGTATGAGCCCTGACGTGTGGACACCTGACAAAACCCAAATAAATAAGCTGCCCTGAATTACAGCTGGGAGATATCAAGCGAGAAAGCGTAGGGGCGAAGGTGAGCTATAGGAACCCGGTGGGTAGGGGTAGAATATAAATGACACATTCTAACTCGGCACAAATCAAAATTAGAATTAGAGTATCAGAACGAAAGAAACAACAGAGATATAATATCATAAAGAAAAAAAAATGGTTGTCATAATATCAGGTGATATAGCATAAGTGTAAAGTGATATCGGGTAATTAGTATTGACCTAAAAGGTCACGTCACTCAAGCTGAAATTCGTTTTGGCATTATGCCAAAACATGGGGACCTTTTTTTTATTTAGGGAACTTTCTGCAGTAAGGGAAACGGTCTGAATGTCCCGGAGTTGAACTCGAGGGAAAGCTGAGGAGCCCAGGTGATAGAAATTACTTAGCTCTACCGGAACTAAAGCTTGACGCAAGACGGTAATAAGGGGGCTATTCCCTCCCAGTCCGCTTATCGTAGTCACTGGTTAAATCAGGGGTCGCCAAAGGTTGTACGAGGGATCCCCTAGGGATTGGTGAGGAATTACAGGAGTCGACCCCTTGACTATTGTCAAGGGGTCGAATGGGTTCGGTTTGCACAATTTTTTTCCGTTTCATTTTCTCTTGAAAATAGAGTTATGGAAGAAGGTTTATAAAATCTCTCCGTAATGGAGGTCCCGATGATGGTTTTGATTTTATTTTTAAGAAACGAAAGCGCTCCAACTAGGCATAACTATTCTTTCCTAATTAAATATCTTCTATACATTTGTTTTACATATTATTATACATGCCACTGTGGGGGGACATTAATTGTAACTTCACCGTTTGCATTAGCCGTGACCCGTCTGTTTACAGATTTGAGTTCTCTGGTGATTGTAAAAACATAACGCTGTAAATTATGTAGCAATTAATTGACTAGACTAACGGCCCGCCGATAGCCGCAAGGTTAAGGAACTTGGTAGACGAAAATTCTGTCGGGTTTCGATCCCGGCTAGAGGTAGCTGTTAAAATGTCGAGCCGCACTGATGAGAAGTAAACTTCGAAACACGTGTCTGTGGGTAACTTATATATATATATATATATATGCGCGTGAGTGTGTGTGTGTATATATATATATATAGCCAAACAACTTTGACTTTTGGCCTAAAGAAAAAAAACGAATTTAGGGAGAATAAATATTTTAGAACGTGTTTAGGGAACCGATTCAGCGACTGACGAGGATCATAAGGATAATTTTGATTCATTATATATATATATATATATATATATATATATATGTGTGCTAATTAAGACATATATATATGTATATATGCAACTGTATTAATAAAGAAATGAAGAGCCCCTTAAATGGTAAATGCCAGAGTGACTGCATCGTATATAAAGCTAGTGTACGAATTAATGAGCAAAACATAATAAAAAAATCTATTTAGGTTCTACACAAGATATTCTTTTTTTTAAGATTTGAAAACCAAAAAAAGAGCTTCACGGAGATAGAATATATGCATTGCACAGCTCGTGTTAAATACATCCAGTACATTAAAAATAAATACGCTATAGTCCCTATTATAAAATGGGAGGTTGTTAAAAGATCACATAATCATAAACTGGGTTATAAATGAAGTCTTTTATGTTTGGAGGAGAAATTAGCTATTGCAACCTATGTTGTATTATCGTCGCCCGCTTCCGGCAAAAAGACAAAGAGAAATATAAGAACATATATTTTTAAAAAGTGGAAAAAGGAAGAGAGGTTTTCCGGTCAAAGAAGCAGGGAGAAGATAAAGAAAAATATAACAAATGTCCGTTATCAGATCAAAAGATAAAAATGCGTAGGCATATTAGCGGATGTAAAGACCAGATCAAAAGATAAAGATGCGTAGGCGTATTTATCGATATAAAGGCCAGGAGATTCGAGCCGACAGTCAGAAATCCCAGCAGCAGCCAAGATGATAACTTCGTCTCCCGTCAGCCCTCGGGCATTTCCATTGTGAACACTCGTCGCCGCACTCACCAACGCTCGGGCATTTTCACTGTGAAGCTCTACGCCCTCACTACCCACACACCGAAGAAAATAAAGACGGGTCCTATTTTTGTATATACGTATCTGTTGTTTATTGAAGTCCAGTTGCTAGTAGTAGTCGGCTATATAACACCTATTCCAATTCCAAAGAATTATTAAACCATACCTCGGAATCTTTTGACGCATCTAGACATAAACATAATTGCTTTATGGATAGTAAAAATATTAATCAACACAATTCATGTGTCTGTGTGGTTGGTGGTGAAAAAAAGCAAGTGGTAAGGATCAGAATATATAATTTTCATGAATTATTTTAAAATCTTTTTTCAAATGATATACAAATTACTAATTAGCAATATATGCAAAATAATTAATTAGAAACGCTAATGAAACTAAATAAGAATGCAGATAAAAGATTTAGTATAATCGAAAAACTGAAATTTAATCAAAAACAGTTATAATGGAAGCTTATATTCAACAGTTAGAAATCAATAACACTGAGCACAAATTCGATTTTTAATATCAATATGCAAATTAGAACCGCTAATATATGCTATGTACAAATTCTAACTACAAAAAGTTGTATGCATATGTATTGATGATATTTGATTGATAAATAGATTGAATTAAAATGAATTAATCACTGTCTGGACAACATCCACCAACTCAGCTAGAGCGACAGTTATAAATCAAAACAAGCTCAGTATTCTTAACTATTTGCTGCGGATTGTGTAGTTCGGTTATTTTTTTAATTTAATTTTTTTTATTTTTCTTACATCCGCTTGTTTTGAATAATTCAATTAATTCCCAGCAAAAAGCCCTGATAATCCTTACGGTAAAACCCGGGTAGGTTTACTAAGAAATATCTGTTTTCTTAACCAGCTCTACAATCGTATTGAGCACTTTTATATTTATTCATAATTCCGACTTATTTTGTTAATTATTTTTATCGGCAGTTATAATTGTGACATGCAGGAATTTTTGCCGCCTTCGTTCAGTTACTCCATTTTCATTAACACACATGTATATATATATATATATATATATATATATATATATATATATATATATATATATATATATGGTAAAAATGAGAGGAAATTAATCCGACAATATGTGGAGAAAGGTAGACAAACACGGGATGTTGTACAAAATGGATGTTTATTGTGGGTCACTACCCACAATAAACATCCATTTTGTACAACATCCCATGTTTGTCTACCTTTCTCCATATATATATATATATATATATAATATATATAGAGAGAGAGAGAGAGAGAGAGAGAGAGAGAGAGAGAGAGAGAAAGAGATGGGGAGGAAGAAAGAGGAGGAAGGAGATAGAGATGTGTGTAAGTGTGTTTATATATGTGTATGTGCGTGCGTGTGTATTTCCATTTGACTGGTGATTGTTGATAGAGGCAGACAAATCAAGGAATTGACTGTCCATTAAAAAGGGAACGAAAAAAAAGGAGAAGGTAAATAAATAAGATATTCTTTTTTTCTCACGAAGTGTAAACCAGACCCCCCCACCACCATTATTGACATCTAAATAAAAAAAAGAAGAATGCTGCCAGTTAACTGGAGCTCTATTAAACCACAAGAAATATTTTATTGCGAAAAATAGAGACATAGAATATGGCAAAATAACAACATATTCCTCAAATGTAGACCGTTCCGTTATTTCTACGTAAAGGACTAGCGATTTTACAACGATATAAACGTTTCGAAAAATTCCATTTAAAGAAAAAAAACAGTCAAAACTATTTGGTAACCCTGTCAGGCCCGGCTGTAGAATACACCGACTGCAGAGAGGTACCCCCCCCTTCCCGAATGCACGCAATGAGTCCCTCTATTGGCACTGGGTGTTGACCCGTGATGCTTAGAGATAGCGATAGTCAGGTAGTGAGGTTCCAATTCTGGACCATTGTCGAGTCTTGCAGTGCCCCATCATTGCTATTATACCCAGCCCACTCTGACACAGAATGGTCAATGAAACCTTGGGCTCTGTCTGCGGCGTTAGAATACACCGAATACACCTCTGCAGA
Source organism: Doryteuthis pealeii (assembly GCA_023376005.1). Lineage (NCBI taxonomy): Eukaryota > Metazoa > Mollusca > Cephalopoda > Myopsida > Loliginidae > Doryteuthis > Doryteuthis pealeii. Next base: position 1,639,116 of record CM042159.1, on the reverse strand, counting down.
GGGGTAAGACTCTCTTAATGGGGAAACAAACTTTTTACCAAACTATCGCTTATAACAAACATAAACTTTACCCTATAAACTTATCCCTTAAACTGATTTCCAAACCACTTAGCAACAAACAGCTGAAAACAACCTAATGTAAAAATCAATAAAAAATCTTTGAAAAACAAAAAGGCATAAAAATAAATTTGACCATCCCTTATAACCCACTGCTTGGCATAAAATAACCCTCGATGGGTTGACATGCTGTTAAAATCAATCAATCAATCAATCAATCAGGTCCTGTTTTAGGTGTTTTTATTCATTATTTTAATTACCTTAAAATAAGTACCTTCATAAGTACCCCTATAAGTACCCATACATTCAATCGTAGTTTCATAAATACACATAAAAATAAATAAAATTTCGGTACGGACCCGATTAATAATTAATTAATGGATTTAAAAAATACAGACTTTATCTTCTGATCTATGTTCAACTTATATAATTTCACTATTCAACTTATATAAATTTCACTATCTTTTTAGCGTTTAAAATGTTTTAGATATGTCCCACCAACTTACATATAATTTAATCTAATATTCTTTTTTATGCTTTAATTTTAAAAAATGTTACATCTATTTTTATAAACATTAAATATCTCTTCAATCAACTGTTTAATTTAAATTTTCAAACTTATTTACTTTTAAAATTTTTAACGACTGCGTTCATGGAATGTCTTTGAAGGAGGTAATAAAATGCAATTGCTGTAGACCTTCTCATTTTATGTTCTTGGTCAGAAAAGGTTGTTAGGTAAGTGTAACATTCTTTACGATATTCAGGGTAAAGATCTGACCGAGTCATATATTTGCCCTGAAGAGCTACTAAGCGAAACTGTTAGTAGGTATAACTGACTCATTAGGTTTAACTTTATATATATATATATATATATATATATATATATATATATATATATATATATATGATAATTATCTTTTGAAGCATTGTTATGAAAAGTATATTATTGATTATATTTTTTGAAGACAATTACAATGCGTATATGTATAAAATTCATAATTATTGAAAAATAATCATGACAAGCAAACCCGGCGAATAAAGCGCGCCCCGGGACACCGTACAGCTGTTCAAACAGCATTTCAAACAGAACTTTTTACAATTACGCATTGTAATTGCCTTCAAAAAATATAATTAATATATATATATATATATATATATGTGTGTGTGTGTGTCTGTGTGTGTGTTATATATATATATATATATATATATATGTGTGTGTGTGTGTGTGTGTGTGTGTGTGTGTGTGCAGAGGAGTTGGTAAATACATACAACGCAAAAGCCAGGATTATGTGTTTATTATTTTCGAAATAAAAGGTCTTTACACTTCAAAGACTGCCGCAACACAGTCTTTCTATATTCTTATCTGGCTTGCTCTTGTTGATTGTTAAGTTCTGTAAACATTTGTAAACCCCCGTCAAAGTAGCAATTTTCTCTAATCTTTAAATTCTGTTTCTGTTCGAGAGAAAATTATTATTCTCAATATTTTCTTATCTGCTACTAAAAAGGTGAATGCTATTAATTTCTGAATTGTCAGATTGTTTTAATCCCATCAATTGTGCTGATCGAACGAGAAACATTTCCTTATCCAAATAAAATTGCAATTTACAAATCTGTTATCGTTAGAGCAATATCGAACAGGTCATTTATTATCGATATGAATAGCAATCGTCCTCGATGACGGGGGAAGCAGCAGTGTGAAACACCTTTGAAGATGTTTATTAATTAATATCAAACTGTTTCTCGTGGGCCTAAAAAGAAATAAATAAGAAAAAGAAAAATGATTAAGTACTTCCTTTTTTTTTCAAGGATGAACTATTTTTCTTTATTTGGAGATTTTCGGTGTTTAGAGTTCAAACGGTTCTTATCAATATATCAATTTATCAGAAATCTTGATGCGATTCTATGTACGTATCCATGAATTTGGTAGCCCAGGTTTGTTTTGTTTTACGGCATATCAACCTCAGTGGGTCATTTAATGCCGATAAAGTTTTGAAATAAATGCATTCTTAATGGATACTCAGTTTTGTTTATAAACTCGTGTTTTCTATTTAACCCATAGATGGGACCCTAACAGGTACTACCACTCCGGATCAGAGTGGACCAGGGTGCAGGGTGTTCCGCATTCCCCAAACCTGGAAACCTCACCGTCAGATAGAGTTTAATTGATCGGAGGGGGCCTTTCCGCCCACCCGTCTAGCCCAAGAACGGGCCAAAGTGGAATATTGCATGTCATAGACTGCTCATCCAACTGGGTTGGCAGCCCTGTCCGTATTGCTTAGAATACGGAGACTTCCTCCTTTGTAGAAAGTTCGTTAATTAGTAGGCTGAATTTTACGGCATGCTATCCAGAGTTGGGTTATTTTATGCCGAAGACGTTTTGTTTTACATTTATGTTGGGTATTCAATTTTTTCCAACTCGTTAAAATTAGTATTAGTTACATTATTAATCTGAACGGCACAGGTAAGTCAGGAGTATTTCTTGAATTAAAATTGTTAGTTTCATTATTTTTTTCTGTTTTTTTTTAAAAAGGTACTTTTATTCTTCTATAACCTTGTCATATATATATATATATATATATATATATATATATATATATATATATATATATATATATATGGGAGTAAATGTAAATATGGAAAATAAATCCGACAATATTAATAAAATTTGAAAAAACAAGTGTTCCGAAAATAGGATGAATTTAATTATCGATGTTTAAACATTTCGGTTTCATTAAATTTCATTTCATTCTTCACCCCAAGATACATCCTGATGAAGGTTTAATGAAACCGAAATGTTTAAACATCGATAATTAAATTCATCCTATTTTCGAAACACTTGTTTTTTTCAAATTTTCTATATATATATATATAATATATATATATATATATATATATATATATATATATATATATATATAAACTAAGACACCCTCCCCGCAAAAATATAGAAATTTAAACTTAAGTATTCTTGAGAATTTATTCAGTTATAACTATGTTTTTCCTAATGTCTGGTGATACTGTAGTTGAAATGAATTATTACAATGAAGCAAATTTAAAGTTGTTTCCCTTTATTTATTCATATATATATATATATATATATATATATATATATATATATATATATATATATATATATATATACTAGAAAAATGTAACTCGTTGAGTCAACTATATATAGATAATTGTCGTCAGGAAGAAAGGTAGTTTGCTAAACGAATTAAATTTAAAGAATGAATACGACCGGAGGATTAAAAAAAAAACATCAAAATCATTTTTCTAAAATTTGCAATTAATTCAAAAACTGACCGTCGATATATAAACAAGCTGTTAGCTGCTGAAAATGAACATACGAATAAGTTCAGTATCACTCAGACACTTAAAGTGAAGTTAATTATGATATATATAGAGAGGCGGAAAGCGGCAGACATAATCTGAAGTAAGAAACGGGTTCTAATTAGTCGGAATTTGCAATTAAGTTAAAACTTAATTGAAAATTACGACTAATTAGAACCAAATGAAATTGAATTTTTTAAAACATGAATTAATCCCAAAACTTAGGAATATTTTGTGATGTAGTTTATGTCATTAAACTAAATAGGAAAAATACCTTTAGCAAACAATCATTGATTTACACTGTTTTAGTATAATATATATATGAAATAAAAGGAAATTAATCCGACAGTGTGAATTTGATAAAATGAAAAAACAAATGATGTTTACAAAAGCATGGGATGATCAGGAGAGAATGTGCACCGTTTCGGGGCCTACCTCTCAACGGTTTTAAAAAGCACATCTTCTCCCCCCCCCCCCTCACTGATGTGAGGTCCCTAGGAATATCTGTATCGACCGTATGTAATAGATCGGTCTTCAAAAAAAGTGAAACGGGATGAAATGACCGTTAGAAGAAAAAAAAAGTGAGGGCGGGGGCGATGTGCTTTTTAAAACCGTTGAGAGGTAGGCCCCGAAACAGTGCACATTCTCTCCTGATGATCCCATGCTTTTGTAAACATCATTTGTTTTTTCATTATATCAAATTCATATATATATATATATATATATATATATATATATATATATATATATATATATATATATATGTACACCTTCCTCAGGAGAACTCAAAATTCCGAGGAAGGTGTACCTTCAAAACCGAAACCGTAGTAGAGAGAAGAACTTTTTTTCCACGAGTATAAATGCTGTGTATTTTACGAAATATATTGAGCCTTTTTGGATTGACTACTTATGCTACTACAATGAAAATCTGGTACCAATTTTTGATGCACACAGACACACACACACACGCATATATATATATATATATATATATATATATATATATATATATATATATATATATATATAGTTGTCGAAAAAGCAACAGTTTCGGTGTTCTAGGTGCACTATCCGAGGAACGTGGCGGAGAGAAAACTTTTTCCACTAGTATAATGGTCTGTATTTTACGAAATATATTGAGCACTTTTGGATTAACTACTTATGTTACTACAA
>CM042159.1:1624553-1629553 GCA_023376005.1 Doryteuthis pealeii | reverse complement strand
AAGGGCAATAGGGTTAAAACAATCATATAAGAACTATGGCTAGAGATAACCAGATGACTGATTGATTGGACGCGGGGGGGGGTCGACCTCCCGTCTAGCCTAAGCAAGGACCAAAATGGAATGCAATCAGTTCTCTGCGGAGTCTGAATGTTGTGTGGAAGACCTGCCAGGGACGATGATCGATAATGGACGGTTGGCGAAAAAGTTCATGGGTATTTATGCTGTCAATGCGCTTAGATGATGATAATGATGATGATGATGATGATATCTTATAAGCTGGCCCTGGAGCAAAGATATTTCATGCGAGATATCTCGTTCGCCGAAATAGGAAGATTTCTTTTTCTCGCGAGATATCTCGTGAACCGTCACAGGAAGAAAAATGTTTTGCGAACAGCAATCAGCTCGAGGGGTAAAGGAATTTCACACGAGATATCTCGTAAGCCGCTTAATTGATTAACAGATTCATGCCCGCCCCTCTGTCTCTGTCTCTCTGTCTCTGTCTCTGTCTCTGTCTCTGTCTCTGTCTCTCTCTCTCTCTCTCTCTCTCTCTCTCTCTCTCTCTGTTTCTGTCTCTCTTAAAACTAGGGGCCCTTTTTTGTGTATTTTCTTTTTGCAGGAAGCTGTGTTCCCCTGCTTTTGTAGGGACCCTTGTTTATAAAAAAGAAAAAAGAAGAGAAATGACAGCATTCTTCTTCCTCCTTCCTCGAATGACCCGATTTAAATATTTTCGTCGAACACGTGTTTCTTTCCCCGTCCGAATTTTCTGCATGAATGGAAGATTTTGTGTTTAAAGCAGGGGATGTGGGAGGTGTGTCAAAAAGCTTCGGAGTTGACGTTATAATCGGACTGTCTGTCATTTTTAGAGCGATATAAACGGACATTATCTTTGTAAAAATGACAGGTTTATTACTGTAGCTCTAAAAACCAGCTTCTCTGATCCTCTTTTCCGGGAATCAAGCGACAGCAAGTTCCTTCAGAATTATTCCAGATTAAATACACGAATAGGAAAGGTATGGTCGGCCACAAAATAATTATCAGTTATATGGAAATCCGATCTCACTGACAAGCTAAAACGACAATTCTTCCAAGCTGTGGTTATATCAGTACTGCTGTATGGCTGCACCACCTGGACCCTAACGAGGCGCCTTGAGAATAAGCTAGATGGGAGCTGCACAAGAATGCTGTGTGCAGTCTTAAACAAGTCGTGGAAACAGCACCCTACAAGGAAACAGCTGTATGGCCACCTGCCCCCATCTCTCAAACCATTCGAGTGAGACGGGCAAGGCATGCTGGATACTGCTGGAGAAGCAAGGACGAGTTCACAAGCGGCGTTCTCCTGTGGAAGCCGACACACCGACATGCTAGTGTGGGCCGCCCACCAAGGATCTATATTGAAGAACTATGTGAAGATGCTGGATGCTGCACATAGGACCTCCCTAGGACAATGAATGATAGAGAAGTTTGGCGAGAGATTGTCATGGATATCCGGGCTGCATGCGTGACGTGATGATGATGATGATGATGATGATGATGATGATTTTTGTTATTAACTCATGAGAAAATAGGTCAGAAAGAGACGATTCTTCCAAGCCGTAGTTGTATCAGTGCTACTATACGGCTGTACCACTTGGACCCTTACGAAGCGCCTAGAGAATAAGCTACAAGAATGCTGTGTGCGGCCTTTAAAAAATCGTCGAAACAATACCCCCTCAAGAAAGCAGCTGTACGGCCACTTCTCTGGGCGCTTCGTGTGGGTCCATGTGGTACAGCATTACAGTAGCACTCATACAACTATGGCTTGGAAGAATTGTCGCTTTGCGATCTTACTGATAGAATTCTGAATAAGCTTACTGTCACTTGCTTCCCAGCAAAAATGATCAGAGACGCTGGTGTTTAGAACTACAGTAATAAAACTGTCATATTTACCGAGATGGGAGTGGCACAAGAATGAAGCCTGCTGTCTTAAATAAATTGTGGAAACAACACCCCGCAAGAAAGCTACTGAACAACCACTTCCCCACTATCCGAGTAAGATGAAGTAGACAAACTTGACACTGCTGGAGAATCAAGGACGAATTTATAAGCTATGTTCTCCTGTGGAAATCTGCACATGAGCACGCTAGTGCGGACTGTTCAGCAAGGACCTACATCGATCAGCTCTGTGCGGATTTTGGATGGTGCACATGGGACCTATCGGGAACGGGGACCGATAGTGACGGTTGGCGAGAGATTGTCATTGATATCCGTGTTGTCAGCACGACATGATGAAGATGATGATGATGATTTTTGCTATCTCTACCAGAAATTTCTGTTACTTCAAACTAGACTTCTTGTACAGTACAAAATAATATCACTTTATATTAGTTCAGTCGGCAGTGCATTGGCCCAGGATTTGCATTGAATTTCTGCTTAATTCAACCGATTGATCAGATAGGGTCTCCCTAACCGCCTGTCTATCCTAAGTTAGGGCCAAAGCCGCATATGATGAATAGCTCAGCCACAAGGATTCCGTCATTAGGCATCACGGGTCGCCACTCATACCCAATAGGCTTGTAAATATTAAGGAAAACTTGGTGACTTAAAAAAAAAATCTGTGCATAATATGTTGGAACCCTGTTTGGTGCACCTAGAACGTACCCGAATTCGCTTTAATCTGTGTAAATCAAATTACCTTTAGAATATCCCTCGGGTACCACGCTTTCTTGTCAGCACAACTAATCAACGCACGATTAGTGACCCTATGTGTTGGGCGCCGCCCATAGATTCGCGATGAATAAATAAAAATGAAATGCGCGCTTTTCTCTATGGGCCGAGCTAATGGCGTTGATTGTTAGTTTATTTTTCTAATGGCGGCAATGGAAAGTGTCAAACTGTTCTTGATCTGGAATTGAGTGGGGACGGTTTCTAGGTACGGCTATGAAAGAAAGAATGGAAGAGAGAGAGAGAGAGAGAGAGAGAGAGAGAGAGAGAGAGAGAGACAAACGGAGAGAGAGAGAGAGAGAGAGAGAGAGAGAAGGAAGAAGAGGAGAAGGATAGGAGAGGTTAAGAGACGGACAGGCTTTTCTTTTTTAATTTTATTAATTGAGCGCGCATAAGATTTATTTATATGAAAACATTCATAGATTGTTTCTCACCCGGCGAGGAAGTCACAACCAAAGTTTAACAAAAGTCGGTTGTAAATCAAGGAATTCATATATCAACGGGTAAAGAGTGGCAGGGGATAAGTACTTGACTGCATTATATATATATATATATATATATATATATATATATATATATATATATATATATTTGAGGTTAATATATATGTGTGTGTCTTCGAGAATGAATGAACTCATAAATTCATACACATAAGTATATATATATATATATATATATATATATATATATATATATATATATATATATATATAGGTAAATGGTTTCAAGTGTTTCCGTGATAGGAGTCAAGCAAAATTGAGAAGTCAAATGTACATATAAATGATTTAGTGTATATATCTTTACATATACTAAGATACATTATAGATAGATAAATATATGAATGCCCTAGGCCATGAGAAATAAATTTATTTCGAGACTTTTGCCTCTTAAAGTGTGATTTTCAAATGCATTATGATTACATATCAGGTGTATTTAATAAGGAGACGGAAAATCATATTAAATAGACTTCATATATAATCATTATCCATTTGAAAATGCCGAAATAAATTTATTTCTGATCAATTAAGCTATCATATATATATATATATATATATATATATATATATATATATATATATATAAACACACACACACACACATATATATATATATGATATATAACAACAATCACTTAGAATGTAAAGTTTACCACAAACCGACTAATAAGAATGACCATATCCATTTCTACTCACTTCACAACACCAAAATCAAAAGTGGTTTAGTTATAGGTTTCTATTTAAGACCCCTTAGAATCTGTACCAAGAAATTTCTAGATGAAGAATTTGAATATATAGATAAATTTTTACATAAGTACAATACCCTCAATCTTTTATCCAACGTGCCAGAAAAAAAAGCCATCAAAATCCATAACCGTAAACACCTCCCCTCCAATCCAACAAACAATACTCCCACCAACAACTATCTAAATAGATACATTATTCTCCCCAATAACTCAGCTACAACCATTATTGAAAAAAAAAACTAAATAATTTAGGAATAAAAACGGTATCAAACTCATCCAAAACAATAAAAATATTATTAACAACCAAAAAAAAAAAACATCACTCACACAAGGTCTGATGCCGGTGTATACACCACCCAATGTTTGGATTGCAACAAACAATACATAGGAGAGACGTCCAGACATATTGACCAACGAATCCGAGAACACAAGAGAGATATCAGAAATGGTCAAATGAACAACGCACTCACAAAACACATCTCAGAAACTAACCATTCGTTTAATTTTAAAGAATCCAAGTTGTTAATTAGAATTCATAATAAAAACGAAAGAAAAATTGTAGAATCTAGCACCATCTCTATTTTCAATACAATTAAACAGAGATCCGGATTTTTCCTTTTATCACCTTACCTGTCCAAGATTCTTCTCAAGAAATATAAAATTCCCTACATCTAACAATATCCCATTTTATTCTTCTACATACTAACTCCCCTTCATTTATTACTGAATGACCACCAACAATTTTTTCTCAGAACACACACTTTTTTAGTAACACGATATTTTCCATTTGATCTCTCAACACACAATAAATTATCACACTTTACCTATTTAACCAACATTTTCAACAATAATAATATATTTTAATAATAACAATATATAATAATATTTCCCCTCAAAAAATCCCCCACACATATACTCCATTCACTTTTTCATCACCCTCATACATTCATATTTTTCCAAGAAAAAACCTCCATAATAAATCTCACCCCGTATTTATCATATATGCACATGTACATGGTTACCCGTGTATGTGGATTTTTGTGTAAATGCATACCAG
>CM042159.1:1612053-1622053 GCA_023376005.1 Doryteuthis pealeii | reverse complement strand
AGTCCAGCACGTTAGGTCACTAAGTCACTAGTTACGACCCCGGGTCATTAGTGTCGCGCCAAAAGTTAACTGTTTATTAAAAGCAGAAAGTCTATAAGGTTTTTTATATGTAAAAAGAAGTTATAAATAATATTAACTGCTTTGAGTTTTTTTCGGCAGGATATCCTTTCTTGCTAGATAGTTTTTAATTATTTATTTATAGTCCTTTTCCGTCTTTCGTCATCTCTTTTTTTTTTGTCTAAACTCTTAGTTTCCTCTGTTTTTTTTTTCTTATTATTTTTTAAAAGAACCTTTGAGAATATAAACATTCCTCCTCTGTCTTTTTTCTGGTATTCAAATATATCTAACTTGTCGAATCTTGAAAACAAGAAGCGTAGATAGTTCTGTAAGTATTTTTATATAGAAATTAATTCGTTAAGAATGTTTTAATCTTTATTTGATCCTGAATCGTGTATCATTTCTAGGGTCATTTAAGACATATAGGTTAAGGAATCGCCTTCATTGTACATGGTATATACCCCTTCTTCTATTTGGTTATATATATATATATATATATATATATATATATATATATATATAGAGAGAGAGAGAGAGAGAGAGAGTGTGTCCGTTCTATTCTTCTTATGAGTAGATGAGAGGTATCCGTGGTTATGCCCTCATCTCTAAATCTTTATTTTACTTACTTGACTAGCTGGCTGGTACCTTACTTCTTCTGTGGTCTGTTTCTTGTGTTCTGTAATCTGTTGCTATCTTCATTTCTTCTTCTAACTTGTCTTTTTTTAGTCTTCTATTTCTTTATTGTTGACTGGTCTGGTCTGTCTTTAAAATGCCAGTCTGATTTCGCCAAGGCTGACATTAGTTCTCATACAACGTAAGGCTTGTATTTTGTGATCCCATTTTTATTCGGAACCAGAACTTTCTCAACCGCGCGCTGAGAGAAGCAGGGCCGGTACTTACATAACGACGTCTCCGGCTTAACTGTCCAAGATAACAAAACTTATTTTCCCACAGTCTGTTTAACCGGAAAGAAGATTACGCAAAGATTATTTACGCCAATCATCTAACGCCACAGATTTTGAATTTCATCAACACCAACATTCAAAATCCATCTCTACACTACCTTCTAAAAAACCAACAGTCCATCAATATACAACATGCATTCATATTTCCATTTGTTGTAAAGGTGTTTCTCTACACGGTTATAAGATATCACGTATTCCTGTCTAACACAAATAATTTGCACACAGTTGTATGATTTCAAGTATTTCTATATAAAACTGATCTCTATTTGGTTTCAAGTAATTATTTCTATTAAATTATAGTCACCCCTCCGTTCGGCTAGAAACCGCAAGGTTCTTAGTTCGATACCGGCCCTCGCCAACTCAGCGTATGAGTAGCACAGGGATCTATGCGATAAAGTAAGAGCTGATGGTAGGTGTGGCGCTCCACCCTAGACGAAAAAACAATTTCCTTGGTCTAGCGCTAGTGACAAGGGGATAGACATCCTCGCTGATTGGCTGATTCCGACATTAGGCCGCCCCGACGACTTTACTTTACTTATAGTCACACAGTTCTATGATTTCAAGCAAATAATAATCCTTAGTAAACAATTATAGTCTCAAGTAAGTATTCTTATCAAGAATAATTTACAACTATATAGCACCATGTATTCCTATTGAATATAAATGATCTTTAAACATGTATATAAAATTCATAGATGAGGTCCTAACCGGTACTAGTTTTTCCGGTCTGAGTGGACATGAGAGCTATGTCAATGAAAGGGAATGTTATACTCCCCAGAATTGGATCAGGGCCAGGTTAGCTCAGTCGGCAGAGCGTTCGGCTGGAAACCACAAGGTTCCTAGTTCGATACTGGCCCTCGCCAACTCAGCGAATGAGTAGCACAGGGATCTGTGCGGTAAAGTGATGAGCTGATGGTAGGTGTGGCGCTCCACCTCAGGTGCTAAAATAATCTCCCTTGTCTAGCACTATTGAAAAGGGGATAGACTCCCTCGCTGTCTGGCTGATACCGACATTAGGCCGCCCGACGACTTTACTTTTTTATTAGTTTTAGCATGATTAGTACAGACAATGAATCAGTAAAAATGATACATTTTTTGTTTCTGTATATTGCAATAATGCCAAGTGCTAAATCTATGGTATTAGCTTCCGCCCTGTAAATGGGGGCCTCATTCGGGGGGGGGGGCGTTTCTTGCTTATTATTTTCTGACATATTGCTGCACTTCCTGTTACCTTTTCGAGAACCATCTGTATAAATAAGTGCGTGACCGGGATGTTTTTCTTTAATTTTGTACAACTCCTCCCAAAAATTGTTAGGATGTTTTCTGTTTTCTGTTGGGAATTTACGTAACTCTAATAGGATTTTTTGGTGACTTTATATTCCAGGATGCTAGATACGATAGTGTCATGCACTTTCCTAAGTGGAATTTTTGACTCTTCGATGATGGATTACATCCGGAGTCCAAAAGGCTAACCCTGCCTTCTTCTTTCTCTGATAAACATCTTTGTATTTAGGTCTAAGAATAATTTGAGCTGGATTTAATCTAGTGTGATTCCCAGCAGGGGAAATATGGAAGTCAAAATGCAATAGAGAAATGGACAAAGGCTACATCCTCCCATACCCTAAGAAAGGCTTCCTTGGAATCACAAAGAACAATAGAGGTATACCCCTAAAAACCATATTTGCAAAGGTCTACAAAATTCCCTTATTCTGATCCCTTATTCTATGCTACTTACTTATGCCTTAAAACGTCTAATATGTAAATATAATGTATGTAAATATATGTAAATAAATGTTTAATAAAGGTAAAATGTGTAAATGTTAAGTGTAACCCTATTTTTGGCCCACCCTGTATATTCAGCTTGGCTAATAAACTTTAATTAATGAAAACCCTGTCTGTAAACCTTAGAATACGTTGACCGTATCCCCCCACGCCAAAAAGGAAGGATGACCTGGATATCACACTAAACTGCATCTAATGCAAAGGCTCCAGTTCCAGAGATCTGGGGAGGGTGATGTTCACCTTCATTGCCATTACTCCCAGGTCCACTCTTACTCGGCTAGTAGTACCTGTTAGGGTCCCATCTATGGTTCAAAAACTTCAAGATTCAGTTTTCTCTTGATGAAGATGCTATATCAATTCAGATGTGTCCGAATTTTGGAGCACCTTCCGTCACAGGAGTAGAGACAATTATTTGATTTGGTTTGGTTTGTTTTATTTTATGGCATATCAACCTCAGTGAGTCATTTAATGCCGATAAAGTTTTGAAATAAATCAATTCTTAATGGATAATACAATTTTTTATAAATACATTTTTCTATTTAACCCATAGATGGGACCCTAACAGGTACTACCACTCCGGGTCAGAGTGGACCAGGGAGCAATACAATTATTTGAAATAAATCATAAAAGGTTTCGTCGATCTACATATTCTGTGATTCTGACTATCCATCGAATTATAGAAGTCGTTCGAGCAAACATTATCGAGGCAGCAATGCTCCTTATTGATTTCTCAAAGGTTTTTGTCCAGACACAGAAGAAAATCCTATAGCAAATTCTAATAGTTTATGGTATCCTCAAAGTAACTATTACCGCTATAATAATGTTATTCAAAGACACAGAATCAATGGTTCGTTCATCTGATGGTGAAATAGATTCCTTTGATAGAGCTGCTGGGGTCCTACAAGGAGATAGATCACCACTATTTATATCAACTAGCGGGACCCGTAGAATTTCCCCGAAACGAAACAAAAATCAAGAGGAGCTATTCAAGCCAGAAATTATGATTTGCAATTTCATTATCTTATATGTAGTCATATCCTACCCTAAATTACCAAAATATCTTCCGTAATTTACAATCTTAATATTACAAATAAAACAAACACGTAACTTAATTCATTGTAATTTTACGTTGGGCATTTAAGCGATGCAAGACCATTTGGAATGTTTCATTCTTAAAATTGGGTGAAATAAAATGTGACAAATAAGAGATTGTGATTAAGCGACACCAGATAAACTAAAACATGTTTGCATTGCATCGTGGAGAGTTTGGACGGTGTCATTTTTAACCAGAGGGTGTTGCAGGATGATAACGGATTTAGGAAAAAGGCGTATAAATATATGCATGATGCTATACGTAGACTCCGTACTACAAACACAGCTGAGATCTAATAAAGAAAAAAGGCATCACACTAAAGAAAGCATCAAGCCGGCGATGTTCCGTAGAAACTATTACAGATGCGAACGATGTAGATGATCTAACGCTTCTTACAAATAAACCTGCACAAGATAAATCACTGCTGCATATCCTAGAGTACGCAGCCAGGGGCATTGGCCTGTATGTGAATTCAGATAAAATGGAGTTCATATGCTTCATACAAAATGAGGACATCTCTACAATAGACGGTACCTGTCTAGTTCGGTTCCCATATCTAGGTAGTCAAATCTTGTCTACAGAACACGATGGCAATATACGCATAGGAAAGGATTGACATTTTCTCGATTTGTTTAGCCTTACATTTGAACATATATGCCCGCCTAAATTCATTAATTATTAACTGATTAATTTTAAAAAATTAGGTATGACTTCAATTAAGCACATATCCTCCCAAAATTGTCGGCTAAAAGCCATATCAAATAAACACAATGTTTATTTACGTACTCTCTCATATATATATATATATATATATATATATATATATATATATAAAACCGCTAGGAGGTATAATATGGCTGCAACACTACACAAGAATTCGCACTGTCTTCAACAAATCGTGGACACAGCACCCCACAAAAAGCAGATGTATAGCGACTTTCTTGTCATTACACAAACCATCCAAATAAGGCAAACAAGACATGCTGGACACTGCTGGGATAGTAAGGACGAGCTCATAAGTGACGTCTTCCTTTGGCCACACTAGTATTGGTCGATCAACAAAAACTTACACACACACAGATATATCTGTATTGGTGTGTATGTGTGTGTTTGTGTTGAGAAATTTTGCTATATATATATATTTACCAACCCCTCCGCACGAGCAGGATGTGACACAAGGTCAATTTCTTAAGCGGAGTTTAACAGGTTTGAATTCAGAGTTTTCCTTCTCCTAGACTGGTTACCTAGCCAGGGTTAAAGAGCCCAGTATGCCCTGCTATTTACCCATAGCTGGAGGGAGAATTGGATTAATACCTTTCCAAGGGTATTAGAGCTATGTGAAATTCAAACAGCGTCGTCCAGCAATTGAACGCGGGTCGACGAGTCCATGTCCTATGACTTTAACCATTAGATCACGCGCCTCCAATTTTTCTATATAAGGTGCGTGCTAGATACCCGCTCCTATTTATAGACTCGGCGATAACGATGTAATCATACTCTTGGCCAATCACTGGCAGTACTCTGCTGCTGATATAATACTTAAACCCAACAATACTGGCCATAACTACTTTGACTTTCGTGGACGACGGACATAGGATTAAATCACTGGACCTTTACCAATACGCTGGATAAGACTTATTCGCAGGATAGGACTTATTCAATTACCAAAGGATTCCATACCTCAGGACTTACTGACTTTAAGCCCTTTTCAACTGGCCAAGGATGGCATTTAAAAACTTAATATTGTGTGCGTGTGCGTGTGCGTGTGTGTGTGTGTGTGTGTGTGTGTGTGTGTGTGTACAAAGACACTGTTTGTTTTTCGAAATATTTTGAACTTCTAAAATCACCCATGTTTTTTCATCACCAGAAAATTATATGGCTGTTTATATTTGCGATCAGACATCTCAGATTTTAATGTCAGCTGTATTGGTGATTATAAGTGTAATAAAATTAAAATGAACAAAAATTAGCAATTAATTCAGCCCTATTTACGATAAATAAGATACTAAGCTGTCATCAGTTAACGTCGACTCTTTAAGGTTTCATATTACTGCACGTATGAAAACAGTTGCGTTCACCGCACTTCCTAATGGGACCATATTTGCTGACATTTCTATGATGTAATAATAATAATAATAATAATAATAATAATAATAATAATAATAATAACTTGCGGGACCTGTGATATACCATAGTGTCGAAATCTAACTATTACAATGTTTGATATGTATACTTAAAAGCTATTGAAAAAATAGTAATATGTAAGAAGTATGATAATTCTCTCTCTCTCTCTCTCTCTCTCTCTCTCTCTCTCTTATATATATATATAATATATATATATATATATATATATATATATACACTAGCAAAATAAAAAGACACCCTTCGGGCGATGTAAAAATATTTTTTTGAAAGATATTGCCTGAGGAGATGGGAGCTGAAAATTCAATATCATAAAGTGTGTACCATAAGTATGTAAAATCGTCAAATTAAAGGAATAAAAAAAAGAAAGAAAGAAAGACAATTCGAAATGGAAACAGTTCCGATAACTTTAAATATTATATTAGAATAAAACAATCTATATATAAATATATAACGCCGGGCATCTATTTATTGAAACAATGAGGATTGTCTAAAGTTGCATGCTCACATTTTGAGTAGATTCATTCTATGTTATGACGTTGGATTATGTGTTGGGTAATGTGACGTAAGCAGTGACAATTTTTGTTACAGCCAAACACCGGAAGCGAATCTCCATTATTAATATATATATATATCACTCTATCTATCTATCTATCTATCTATCTATCCATATATTTCTCAAACACACACACACACACACACACACACACACACTCATGTCTTTTACTATTTCTTTCTTTTCTCTTCGTTTTATCTTTTCATTCCATAAACAGATTAGCATTATCGCTTCCATTCTCTCGTCTACCTTCACTCTATCTCTTCCCCCTCTCTTTTCTCTTTCCATTTTATATTATATATTTCTGATGCATAGCAGGTCCTTTTTCTCCCTTTTCTTTCTTCACAATAAACACGGAATGGTCCATTATTTATCTGAGGTGACGACAATTATCCCCAACCCAAACCCTTTTTACCAACTCCCAAACTACGAATCTTCTTCGGATCAGGGGTTGGATGTTAAAGTGTGACACACAAAGGTAGTAATTAACGTATTAATATACTTGTACTACTACTACTACTACTACTATTAATAATAATAATAATAATAATAATGGACAAATACCTGGACCTAGTCAGAGAAATGAAAAAGCTATGGAATATAAAAGTCAAAGTGATACTAATTGTAGTTGGTGCACTTGGAACGGTCCCAAAAACTTGGAAAAAAGCTTGGAAAATCTGGAAATCAGAGGAAGAATTGAGACCATCCAGACTGCTGCACTGTTGCAATCTGCCAGAATACTCAGAAGAGTCCTGGAGACCTGAGGAGACTTGTTGTCACTCAGATTTCAGGGAGATACCATCAGCTAATTCTGGTGTGAAAAACTATAATAATAATAATAATAATAATAAAATAATAATAATAATAATAATAATAATGATAATAATAAACGTGGCGCCTTAAAACAACTTCATGTCTCTAATAGTCTGAGCCCTGGGTATGATAAAGAAAAGTACAGACAATCACATTGACAAGATAACTGAACTGCTTATCTTCTTAGGAGAGAACTATCTATGTGAGCAGAAAAGTAATACACAAAACGAGGTAAAAAAAAGTTAAACATAAATACCATACAACCCATATAATAACTTTCTTCTCTCATCGTAGGTCTTGGAAAAAGGTCCAGTGATGGATAGTACGAAATCGAAATATAACAATAATAATACTGAAATCTGAGAATGGTATTAACACCAACTGTCACATAATTGTATGGTGGACTAGGGCTTTTGACAAGCCCTGTAGCGAGAGCTCTGAGGGAATGGAAAAATACCAGTGACGGTTACTGGCCCCAACTGACATCCGAAGCGAGAATAGTTAGGTAATAAGTTTACAACGAGACTTCAAATGGGACAGATGTGTCCTACTTCGGTTGTGACTCCGCGCGATGGGTTAGTAAACGGACAAATAAAACCTTTGATCAAAGCAATAAGCCTTGTTGTTTAATTACGCATGCCCTTAGTTAGAAAAGAGAGAAGCAACAAGTAAAGCAAGAACTTAGACGTAGACGATCATCGCCGGAATAGAAAGAGAAGAAGTGAAGATCCAACATGGCGACGACGAAAAGAATAACCAAGTAAGTTACACGACTCACAATCTGTATCTGTGTCTGTCTCTCTCTCTCCCCCCCTCTCTCTCTCTCTCTCTCTCTCTCTGGGGTTTACACTCTCTATCACCCGAAGATTCTATCACTCTTGTGTATATACCCTACGAGGGTACATGGGCACATAACACAACCAGGATAAATAACAGAAGTCAAAGTATTTAAGTATAAATACGCGCAAGAGTCTGTATAAGTCCAACAGACTGTCATTCAAATCGCGCCAGAAAATGTTCAATAAATCATAGATTCGTTATTGGACGACGTGGACTTCGTAATAATCTAGCTGAACAAAATCTTAAGTGTGAAAGTCAAGGACATGCAGAAATTGTTAAAAAAGGTTTTGAAAAAATAAAACAATATGGCTTCAAACTCAGTTTAGAAAAATGTGATTTTTTAGATTTAAATTTAAGTATCTGCATCAGGTTAGAGATTCGAAGAACGGAAAGACAAACCCATCAAGTTTGAGCTCTATAAAGAACACGCCTTTCCCAACAAATGTGTCAACATTGAAAGCATTCTAGGGTCTAGCAAATTACTACGGTAATTTTATCTCAAACACGCACGTATTAACACCTCCTTTAAATAAGTTATTGAAAAAGAATTCGAAATGGAGCTACAGCATGGAATTTCAGGTACTTCGCTATTCATTAGTCAGAAAAGAAACACGACCCAGCATAAAGAGATAGATAATAGAAGATAGAGCCACAGCGAAGAAAGTAGAGATAGAAAAGATGAGAAAAGAAAATCATGAAGAAGTAAACGAAAAAATAGAAAAAATTAAAAATAAAAACACAGACAAAATAGAAATAGAGAAAAGGCCAACGCACACAGAAAAGAAAAACAGACAGAAAAAAGAAAAACAGACAGATAAAAAAAGAAAAGAAAAGAAAAGAATTAAGTTGTAAAGAAGAGGAAGATATTGTCAACTGGGATATTTTGCAGTCCCAGCAGATCACAGGATAAAGATGAAAGAAAACAAAAAGGTAAACAAATACCCAGCCCTTGCTAGAGAATTTAAAAAAAAAACTGTAAAATATGAGGGGCAAATTGATACCAATTAATGTTGGTACCACTGGAATTGTCTCCAAGAGTTTAAAAAATGGAACGGAAAAATCGGAAATCAGGGGAAGAATTGAGACTTTCCAGACAACAGCATTGTTATGATCGGTTAGAATATTCAAAAGAGTTCTGGAGACCAGAGGAGACTTGTTATCATTCAGACTCCAGTGAAAGACCGACACCTTACGCTGGTGAGAAAAAAACTCATTATAATAATGACAGTCTCGAAGAAGCGGGAAAAGTGATTTGCTAAAACTAAAGATCAGAGGAAGAATGGAAAACATTTAGACCACAGATAAAAAGAAAGGGTTATTACAAGAGAAAAATATAACATTACCTAGGGAGAAGTTCTCATTGGAGATCACTCATTGAATTTAGCTGATACTGGGCTGGTTACCTTTGGTGATGAGACTCCTGTGATAAGATTAGGTGATTGCATTTCTGAAAGGAGCACAAAGAAAAAAAGAAATTAGGTAACATAGACGTAGAAATTGTTTTATTTTTTCATGATTGAGACGAGACAATCGGGAGTTCGTTTAGTAGTCAAAATTATTTATAAAAAAATAAAATAAAGTGAAAAAGAAAAAGAAAAAATTACAGTAATGTAGCAAAGGCTACAATTGACCTGGTGATTCATATTCTGCTAAGTTTTAATTCTACATATATTAATACGCATGTTCCTAAATCTTCTGTCCAGTATCATCCTGCAACACATTCTGATTAAAAATAAGACCATCCAAATTTTT
>CM042159.1:1602053-1607053 GCA_023376005.1 Doryteuthis pealeii | reverse complement strand
TTCAATTCTCTGGCAAGGTCCGGTTATTTATCCATTTTTTTCATTTTCCTTCAACTTCACCCTGTGATCTGCTGGGACCGAAAAGTCCCCAAAGTCCACCAGTTGACACGTTCTCTTTTTTTTTCTTTTTTGTTAATCACTATTAGGTCTGGTCTCCTGGATGGGATAGTGGGGGGTCCGTCTTTATCTCAAAGTCCCAGAGAATGTTATGTGTTTCATTCTCAAGAATAGATTCTGGTTTATGCGTATACCATTTTGTTGTAAGGTTAAAGTTTTATTTATGCATAATTCCCAGTGGATCACCTTCCCAACCCAGTCGTGCCTAGCTTTGTACTCCCGTTGTGCTAGTTTGCTACATTCACGTAATACATGGTTTACAGTCTCATCTCTGTCACTGCACAGTCGACATCTACTGCTTTGTTGGGTCTTGTTGTTGTTGTTGTTGTTTTGAATCTTCTAGAATCCAATCTTTTGTCTCAATTTGCTATAGGAGAATTACCCTTTTATTGACCACGCTTTTCTTGATGTGTGGGATTTCCGATTCGGGCAAACTTCAGAGCAGCGTGGGAGTTGATGTTGCCTGGGATACGATCAGTAAACATTTCTATTCCTTTCTGTATTTTATGAGACCCAAGGCCCCGATGTTCACTGATATTACCTGAATCATCACCCCAACCCCAACTCCATGTTGTTTCCGACCCCCCCCCCCACCGGTCTTTGTAAGTTGATAATTCCACAGTTGTCTTCACAGTGGCGATTCTCTCAGATGTTGTGCCTGTGTACGCCTTTTTTCTTTTCTCTCTTGTTTTTGATCATTCTGTGAGGTTCATTGAATCTGATCTCCCGCCCACACTTCTGCCCAGTGCCGATGGGTAGGTCTTAGAGGGATGGTGGCAGCATTGTTTTCGTTTACCTTGTTTGGTTGATGCTCGTACCATTTCCGAAGAGTTGGTAATTTGTGATTCTTTCATATCTGTAGATATACCGTCGTGTCAGTTGAGGAACTCTGTCTTTGACAGTTCCGGACAGCTTTTAGAAAACATGGTCGATCGTTGATTCAATAGGATCTGTAGTTGTGTCTTTCTTCCGTCCTGGATTATACAATGGCGTTATGATCTGGTTCTGAGGCTCAATTCCTGTGCCACAATCACGATACTTATCATTATTATGATTTCACTCCTTGTGAGCTTTTCATATCAGTGTAAGGATGGTTTAATCAGAAGGTTGCGTGTTCAGATCACGTCGGGGTCACCAGTTGTAAGGATGGTTTAATGTTCAACATAACTTTAAATACAAATAACTCCGACAAAGGTTAATAGACAAACATTTAATACAACAGCACATGGATAACAGTAGAATACAACGTTCATAATAAGGTAAACAGAGTTACACAAATAAAGATAGACACATTCATGAAAGATACAGAGTATAACATAAAAGAGTACAGACATGAGACTAGCGATAGTCCATGCGGTAAAGAACTTACAGTAATGTAAGGGGGGCGGAGCCCCACGAGAGGGTTTAGATAGAATCTACCCCATGTGGCACGTAGTTGCTGAAAACTATAAAGAGAGAGCGAAAGGCTTTGAAACCGGCGCTTTTATACTGGTGCCCTAGCGGGCATCATCAAACTAAAAGGGGTAGACAACTCCACCCGGCGAATACAAACTAACGCTTCATCAGCCTCACATTAACTCTTGCCCATAAAGCTCGTACTCTACACGGTAAGTTCCCATCTCATTTTATCACGTGGTCCCAACCGCGTTTTTATACTGTTCTTTCCTCTCTCAGAATCATACATATTATTATTATTATTATTATTATTATTATTATTATTATTATTATTATTCACTCCTTTTAAATTTCAGTTGATTTAACGGTGCAAAAATGAGAACATTGTTTTTCAATCATAATTATCATTACTCGATTCATTACTCATTCAACTCGACTGACATTTCGTCCGACTGATTTGACAGCTGCGGTAAAGGGATGCTGTTTAAACTATTAAATACATATATGTTTATCTATTTTACGATCACCAGAGAGATCCAGTCTGTAAACAGATGATCATTGTTTTATGCTGACATTGAAAGTTAATTTAAGTCACCCCTACAGAGCTCTACCAGGTATTAGGAGCATATAATAAGTCATTTACAGACACCGTGTTTCGATGTTTCACTCTCTTCAGTGTGGCTAGACACAGCTACTACCTCTGACCAGGAGCGAAACCCAACTGACTTTTCGTCTGCCCGATTCATTATATATATATATATATATATATATATTATATATATAGATAGATAGATAGATAGATAGATAGATAGATAGATAAATATAAATATCCATAGTATATTTATATATATATATATATATATATATATTGATATAGATAAATATAAATATCCATAGTATATATATATATATATATATATATATATATATATATATATATATATATATATATATATATAAGTAGGCTTTGTTAAAAACCACGGAATATTTCTTCCTTTGGATCTTCAAGAGCAAACGTTCAAGGCTTCTTGTTGTTCCGTATATCGGAATCTATATGATAGTGAATATATTTCCTAGTCAAACGCTTTCAACCATGTCACTGCTCATCCTAATAATAATAATTTGCTGCCAAAATACACTATTGATAGATACCGGCAAATATTGAACTGTGTTGGTGTAATGGATGCATTTACTATGTGTCATTAAATGTGTGTGTGTGTGTGTGTGTGTGTGTGTGTGTGTGTGTGTGTGCAGGATCAGAGTAATCATTTTTACGCCAATAGAACTGAATATCTTCCGCTAAATCTACTTATAATGTAAAATTATATTACAGGACAAATATAATTACAACTAAAGTTTCAGGCTGAATAATCAATCTTAAACGTTTTAGTTACAATTACGATTTTAATATATATACATACATATGTACATATATATATATATATATATATATATATTATATATATGTTTGTGTGTGAGTGTGTGTGTATACTAGTAGAAGTACCCGGTACATGAGTCATTTCGTCGTTGAAATTCAGAATCCGTACTGTTAGATGATTGATAGGTAATTGTAATATATATATAATATATATATATATATATATATATATATATTATTATTATTATTATTATTATTATTATTATTATTATTATTATTATTATTATTATAAAGAAAGTAAGTAATCGAAAAAAACACTCACCTTGTATATAGCCAGACTGGACGGCTATAAAACATTACGAGAGTGGGTAAGAAGAACATTTTTTAAATTCCTTATATTTTTTACAAATTTGCTAAGAATTCGCGTTAACAATGTTCGTTTATTTTAGGAAGTATTTTTTTCTTATACTTAAAATATTATATTAAAAATGTAACCAGAAACTTGTGAGCGTTTTGAAACATTTATTTTTCTAAAAAAATCTGTACAAAATTTCAATTCACTTCTTGATTGCTTTTTAAAGTTCAAGTTATCAAAATGTATTTTTTAATTTATTTTCTTTTTAGCTCTAAAAATGCAACAATAAAAATAAGCTAAGAATTAAACACATGTCTTCATTTTCTATTGAAAAATTTTGCGTATTAATTCAAATGTAAATTAGTCGTTTATTCTATAAATAGTTTATTTTTGTTTTTTTAGTTAATTTCTTCGTTTGTTCTAGTTCCATAGCCTCTTGCCTGATATAGGCCCATAACCTGTTGCTATGAAATAATCTAGTCGACTCATAGTGGAAGTAAAATGAGAACACAACTCGTATTTTAACTGAGGTAATGGACACTCGTGCTTACACGTTGGTTTACTTCAGTGAACTCAATGGACAAGAAGGAATAAATACAAAGGGAAAAACGAATTGCGCGCCAATTATTGGTGGCGCATATATGTCGGGTAGTAATTTACTATGTAGTTCTGGAGACGCGACTTACAGGCCGTAGCGTGGAAATGCCAGAGGGCCTATTTTAGTTACAGTTCAAAGTGTGCAATAATGAAATGTAGTTGTATGTTGGAATTGTTAGTAAATCAAGATTACATACCCGTGATGTGTATTGTGAGTTCCACTGATTAAAAATCGATATATCTGTTCTACGAAATAATGCTGATATGACAAAAATGTAAATTCAGTTTTTGATTCCTTGTTGAATTACAAAACATGTATTAGTTTTTATATCCTTTTTGTACTTACTTCTGAAGAACTGTGAAGAGTTCCAGAAATCGAATAGTTTTTAATTA
Organism: Doryteuthis pealeii; assembly: GCA_023376005.1. Taxonomy (NCBI): domain Eukaryota; kingdom Metazoa; phylum Mollusca; class Cephalopoda; order Myopsida; family Loliginidae; genus Doryteuthis; species Doryteuthis pealeii. The sequence continues at coordinate 1,602,818 of CM042159.1, read as the reverse complement.
TTGAATTATAACAGTTAATCAGTAGAAACCAAACAATTATTCAGTAAACACAAGACAATTTGTTGTACTTATAAAGATATTAATGTGTATGCACGATTTTAATGCTCAATGTCAATTATTTTCTGTTTTATAAATCGACACGTACATACCAAAACTAAAGTGACTCCAAACGTAACCACCAAACAATATAAACACAATGCTTCAAGCAAATTATAAAACCCTATATATATATATATATATATATAATATATATATATATATATATATATATATATGTGTGTCTGTGTGTGTGTGTGTGTGTGTGTGTGTGTTTGGTTGAACTCATGTGACAATTCCTGTCGTACGATTTCCTGTTTAATCCGTTCAAGGTGTCTGGCCATCTTTTTTGGTGTCAGGGTGGAACTGGTGTAGCAATCCACCAAAGGTGTCTCTACGAGCGCTTTTGGCAAGTAGATCTGCCATCTTCAGGTTGGAAACTGACGGTATGTTTCGTGGTATTTAGTTTTCAAAGAAAACAATTCCTACGCTACTGCTCGTTTTCTGTAAAAACGAGACACCACGAAACATACCATCAGTTTCCAACCTAAAGATGGCAAATCGACATGCCGAAAGCGCTCGTAGAGACACCTTTGGTGGATTGCTACACCAGTTCCACCCTGACACCAAAAAAGATGGCCAGACACCTTGAAAGGATTGAATAGAAACTCGTACGACAGGAATTGTCACTCGAGTTCAACCAAACATGTTTAAAAGAGAAAATGCTGC
>CM042159.1:1587053-1599553 GCA_023376005.1 Doryteuthis pealeii | reverse complement strand
TATATATATATATATATATTAATAATGGAGATTCGCTTCCGGTTTTTGTCTGTAACAAAAATTACGTCACTGCTTACGTCACATTACCCAAAATCATAACGATTTTGGGTAATGTGGGGTAAGCAGTGACGTAAATTTTTGCATAGAATAAAATTTTGAGTGTATTTATTCAATAAATACACTCAAAATTTGAACATGCAACATTAGACAGTCCTCATTGTTTTTTAAAACCAGTTTTAATAAATACATGACTGGTATTATATATTCATATATAGTTTGTTTTATTGTAATACATATTTAAAGTTTACATTTCAAATTGTTTTATCTTTTAAATCCTTTAATGAATTTGATGATTTTACTTACTTAGGGTACAAACTCGCTGACATTGGATTTTTTACTCCCACCCCTCAGGCAATATGTTTTTATTTTATATTAGTATATATATATATATATATATATATATATATATATATATATATATATATATATATAAAACCTTATTTTGAGTTGCTTGTCGGTCTCTCTTCCTAATGGTCGATAACCAAATCACCGACTTAAGTTTTAATCGCGGCCTTTCCATTATATACACCTGTGCAAAAGAAATGAGGCAAGGAAAATGGTTGCCCGTTTCTTGGAAGTTAATGTACCAATAACTTTATATACAAAATATAAGCATAACATACAGCGGCCATTTATTAAGATTAACTTAGTTTGGTACACGGCCAGAAGTAAGGAGCGCCCGGTGAGAATCCACGTTACTATCAATGGTAATTAACCTAGCTTGCTAACCATTACTGTGGAAGAGGGAGTCCGCGTAACGTAATGGTTAACGAGCTGAACATTTATTATAATAAGCAAGTTCGAATATCCAATTTTCGCAGTAATACTCTTGCCCTCGCCAACTCATCGTATGAGTAGCAGAGGGATCTAATGAGCTAAAGATAGGTGTGGCGCTTCACCTCAGACGCACTGATTTGCTGATACCGACTATAGGCCGACTTTACTTTTTACTTTACTTTCCTCTTGCTATGACCCTCTTCAATGAGAGCTTTGACATTAACCCACGAATGTTGGTATGGTTCGTTGAATTTTACTTCATATCAACCTTTGGGTTATTTGATACTGATGTCGTTTTAGTTTTATTCATTCTTGTTCGCTATCCAAGTTTTTATTTAACAAAACTTTTAAGCACATTTTTAACTAATTTTTGCATCTATTTTACTTACAGATACTAACAAGTGCTACCGGGTCTGAGTAGATCTAAAAGTAATGGCAATGAACGGATACACCACACTCCCCAGAGCTACAGAATTGGAACCTCATCACTAGAAGTATGTTAACGTCATACCTAGAACATAAATGACCCTCAGTTACCGCCTTCTAGCAGATATATAAAAGTTCACTATAAGAGCAATACAGTCGGGACAATCATATAGATGCTAGGGCCTGACGTGACGAGCCGAATAATAAGAGCATGAGAAATACCAAAGTAAAGTGCTACATGTCATGGACTGCTCAGACAGCAGAATTCACCACCCACGGAAAACATTTTGTCTTACCACTCTGTAGAGGTGCAGTCGGTATTTCTACGGGGCGGCCGACAAGGCTGTTCTTAGACGGGTCTGTCTCTCCCCGCTAAAAAAGACAGTGTGTCCTCGTTATGACATTGAAATGCATCCAGGAGTGATACTCCAGTTCTTAGTTATCATTGCCCGAAGGTTGACTAAGGACAGCCCTGTCGACTGGGGCTGTAGAATACACCGACTGCACCTCTGTAGAGGGGTAAGACAAAACAACACCACCTGTTTGACGTGAGTGGCAAATCCTGCTGGTTGAGCAGTCCATGACATAAAGTGATAGTAACGTTTAAGATTCTATCTATAGGTCACATTTTTGTTTGATATAATGTTTTGATTTTGTACTGCATTAATGAGGCCCTTCTTGTAAATGCACCTGCTCAAACCGACTTTGAATTCAGAGTTTTACTTTTTGTAGACTGGTTGCCTAACCAAGGTCAAAGAGCCCACTCTTCCCTACTATTTACCAATCGCTGGGGGGAGTATAGTTGGATTCATATCTTTCCCAAGGGTTTTAGCGCTATGAGACACGCAAACAACCACGTCCAGGATTTGAACACGTCTTGACGTATCCATTTCCTACGACGGTAAACGCCTCCAGGTCTTCTTTTGACACACATTACAGGATTTTAAACGCATTAATAACATAGACTGATTTGAAATAAATCTAACTCAGATTTTAATAGAGATATCGGTAATAAATGAGATGAAAAATAAATAATGATTATCTAATGATCATTGAGAATGTAACGTAAATAACTAAAAGAATTGTGCCGTCGGTGATTATGTAGTTTCAATGAGAGACACATATAAGCTCCATTATGATATGACTAGCTGTATATACCCGACCCTTTTCGGGATATAGTTTCCGATTATGTTTATATATTTACCAAACCCTCAGCACGAGCAGGATGCAACACAAGGTCAATTTCTTACGCGGAGTTTAACAGGTTTAAATTCAGAGTTTTCCTTCGCCTAGACTGGTTACCTAGCCATGGTTAAAGAGCCCAGTCTGGCCAAATATTTACCCATATCTAGAAAGAGGGTAGTTGGATGCATGCCTTTCCCGAGAGTATTAGCGCTATGTGAAATGCAAACAGCTTCGTCCAGGATTTGAACTCGGATCGACGTATCCATTTCCTACGACTTAACCATTGCCACATGCGCCTCCTCGTCTTCTCACTGATATATGGCATACATTACAGCATTTTAAAGGTATCAATAACATAGACTGGGTTGAAGAAAATCTAACTCTGCTAGATTTTAATAGAAACATCGGTAATAAATAAGATACTAATAAATAATAAATATTTAATGATCATTGCGAATGTAACATAAATAACTAAAGGAATTCTGTCGTTGGTGGTTATGTAATTTTGATTAAAGACAGACACACATAATCTCCCTTATAGTATGACTAGCTGTATGTACCCGGTATTTTTAGGTTTATATAGTATCCAGTTTAGCAGATTTGAATTCAGAGGTTTCCTTCTCATAGATTGGTTACCTAGGTTAAGAGTCCAGTTTGCCCTGCTATTTACCTATAGCTGGAAAGAGAGTCATTGGATGCATATCTTTCCCGAGAATGTTAGCTCTATGTGAAATCCAAACAGCTTCGTCCAGGATTTGAACTCGGATCGACAAGTCTATTTCCTACGACTCAAACCATTTACACCACGCGTGTACATTCGACTAAATTTTAGTTTGCACTCCTATTTCTCTCCATTGGATTTTCTTTCTTATCTTCTCATATTACAGCCGGTAAATTGGTCTCTAGTGATAACTAACTAAATCCATAAATACCCCCACAGGATTCCTCGTAAAAATTCTACCCGAGAAAAGTTTTCTTTGATCTTGGTACAGGACTTTGTTTTTAATTGCATCCTCGGACAGATGTTACAACGGAAAATTGTGCAAGTTAACCCTCATCTATAAATTGATACTCTTATTCTTTAATTTTCCGACCGTTATCATCCTGCAACACCCTCTGGTTAGAAAATTAGATTTCCCAGATTGTTCAATATGCATGCAATGTGTAAATCCTGATTATCTGGTGTCGCTTAATCGCAGATTTTTTTTATTTGTCCCATTTTATTTCACCCATTTTTAAAACGAGACATTCCAATGGTCTCGCGTCGCTTAAATTCCCAACGTAAAATTAAAATGAATAAAAAAAAAAGAAGTTACATGTTTGTTTTATTTGTGATATTGAAATTGTGAATGATGGAATATATTTTGGTAATTTTAATTTTAAATCGTCTTCGACTGCTGCCTTAATTTACATAATGTCTTAGCAGGTCAGCGTCAGGCGAATTTCCAGCTCAACTTAGATATTTTCCGAGTCGTTTTTTTGTCACTTTTTGTCGGCAATTTAACGTAGATCTTATAAACTCCTCCACCAGATTTTAATCGACAAACCAATGTATATACATTAGAACCCTGCTTTTAAGAAAGAGTGAGAGAGAGTTAAATTAAGATTATTATACCTTTTACATATTGAACTATTTTGAGTAAATGTTAGCTCTTAAGTAAACATATCAAACGTTGTAATAATTAAATTATCATACAGTGAAATAGCCCCTTTTTTCTGTAAGTTTAACAATACTGCAATAACACTTTTTTTTCAAAGGGATTCAGACAGAATATCCACAATGTTAGTATAATTGAAGTGGACCTATTGAAAAAATGTTCGATATGAAAATTCACTAAATTTGAAAATTTATCGGAGTTATTCCCGTTAGCCTATAAAATTGGGTAGAGAACACTGCATGTTCTTCTCGGACTGAACCCTAATCACTGTCGACGCCCCAATCTACATCACATTCTGAGTTTTAAGATGTATTTGTCAACCAAATTTTAACTCTGCAGCAGCTCAATTGTGAAACTTATGGGTGAACATACAAACAAACACACAAAGATACATACAGACGTTGTATTCTTTATGTAAATAGATAAAATCGTCTCTTAAAACATTGTTATTGCAAGTAAGTATAACACATTTGCCTGTTTAAAAGAATTGTGAAATTTACTGGTTTGTTGAAAGCGTGTTATTTCCTGCAATTTATTACATAGGAATAACTGAAACCATCTGTGGGCAAATTATTTGTATGAAGAATTGTAACTTGAAGCCATAATTGTTTACAAATGATTATTACTAAATAAGAATAATTGCGGGCAAAAAACGACTTTCGTATTAATATTTCACTTTTTCCCATTATATTCTTTAATCTTACTTTTTTTTATTAGTCTATAATCATTTGGTTGCACGCAGTTATATATATATATATATATAATATATATATATATATATATATATATATATATATATATATATGCAATCAAATATTATATATATATATATATATATATATATATATATATATATATACATATGTATATATATATGTGTGTGTGTGCAATCATATATATATATATATATATATATATATATATATATATATATATATATATATATATATATATATATATATATATATATGCCCAATAAAACGGATTGGGTACTTTCTGGCGACAGTTACAGATATACAGATGTGTGTATTTATCACTTAAAATCCTCCTCCCAGTTTGTAGGTGACGGTTTCCGTCCTGGCTGGAGGTAGCCACACTGAAGAGACGTGATATGTCGAAACACGATGTCTGTGAATGACTATATGTACATATGTATATACAGCAGTCATTGTATGAATTTATAATATATATATATATATATATATAATATATATATATATATATATATATATATATATAAATTCATACGAAGACTGCACATCAGCTTCCAAAAAAGCCTTCATGAGATAACTCTGGGATCAGGCATATGAAATATATTTCGAGACCGAACCATCATTACCACTAACCCAGAGCGCCCCAGCAATATCTCACAAAACAGACACACATACGCATATATATATATATATATATATATATATAATATATATATTATATGTGTGTGTGTGTGTATATATATATGTATGTGTGTGTGTGTGTGAGTGCGTGTGCGCGTGTGTGTGTGCGTTGTAAAATAGAAAAGATGTGGATGATTTATTGATATTTAACAATATGTACCGACTCAAATTATTATTATTATTATTATTATTATTATTATTATTATTATTATTATTATTATTATATTTGGGGTATTTTAAGTAGTTATCACCCATAGAGTGTTTGGGGTATTTTGGTGAATGGAAGCTGCACTAGGAGACGAATTTAAATATTCATTTTTTCATAGATCGGTCGGAGATTTAATTAGCTAATTAGCACCAAATAACTGTACGACTATTTTTGTTATCCTTCCCCTTAACAAAACGACCGGCTATATGCCGAGGTACTGTGCACATCTCTGTAACCACTTTTTGTAAGCACTTTTTTTGTTTTTGAAATAAAAAATGTTCTTTGAAGTAGGCGCTGAGATGTGCCCACATCAAATAACTTATCGCTTAATATGTCGGCATTGCAGTCTCTGAAGACTATGTAATTCTTGTGTCCCTGAAGTTACAGCGCCATCTGTAACTATGGAGTCTGATGTTCGAAAAGCAGCCCCGACCACAGATGTCGCATGGGAAGGCAGTCCCTGAAGATGTTGATGTGCCGGTGCTTTGTTACCGTCGCTATCTTCGGGACTTTTGGCTTCATGGTGTAGCGCCAATATGACTCAGACATAAATAGTTCTTTACGGAGAGCCTGCCACTACCGATGGTTGTCCTGAGCCAAATTTAACTGCTGGAAACTTAATAGCAATTATCTAATTTAAAATTATTTTAGAAAAAAAAAAAACAATCAAATAATTTTAAATAAAAATGATTTGTCTTATTTGTTATTGGTTTATTTACGCCTAAACAAAAAATCTAAGTAAATATTTTCTATATTTTATAATTCCGTAGGTTTTTGCCTGGCAGTATTAGGTAACTGAACAGCGACAGTAATTACTTTGTGACATCACTCTATGTGTTTAGTATGCTTTTTATTACATTATTATTATTATTCATTCCTTTTGAGTTTTCACATCAGCATTAGCTGATGGTCTTTCACTGGAGTCTGAGTGACAGCAAGTCTCCTTAGGTCTCTATGACTCTTCTGAGTATTCTGGCAGTTTGCAGCAGAGCAGTGTTCTGAATGGTTTCAATCCTTCCTCTGATTTCCAAACTTTCCAACCCTTTTCCAATCCTTTTGGGACCGTTCCAAGTGCACCAACTACAATTGGTATCACTTTCACTTTCATATTCCATAACTTTTTTAGTTCTCTGGCAAGGTCCAGATATTTGTCTATTTTTTAAATTTTCCTTCAGCTTCACCCTGTGATCTGCTGGCACTGCAAAATCCACCAGTTGACAAGTTCTTTCTTTTTTGTTTATCAATACTAGGTCTGGTCTTCTTGCTGGGATAAGGTGATTCGGTTTTATTTCAAATTCCCAGATAATTTTATGCGTTTCGTTCTCAAGAACAGATTCTGGTTTATGCATATACCATTTTGTTGTATTGTCAACATTTTATTTTTGCATAATTCCCAGTGGATCACCTTCCCAACCCAGTCGTGTCTCGTTTTGTACTCCCATTGAGCTAGTTTGCTACATTCGCATAGTACATGGTTTACAGTCTCATCTCCTAAGAAAACAAATAATTTTAGATAAAGATGGTTTGCTTCTTATCTATTATTGGTTTATCTACGCCTAAAGCAAAAACTCTTAGTGAACATCTTCTATGTTTCCTAATTTCATAGATGTTTTTGCCAGGTAGTATTAGGTAAGTGAACAGCTGGTAATTACCTTCTGGCATCACTGGGTGGAGTTATGTTTGGCGCGTTTTATATTGTGATTTTTATGTGAATGGTGACAGCAATTCATTTATTTGATTTATTTATTATCGCTTCTATAATAACAGCAATTATCTTATTATAAATTATATTAAAGAGAGAAAGCAATTAACTTTAATTTTTTTGCAGTAAAAATTCAAAAGCTGATGCTGTTATTTATGAACAATGCGATTCGCCCCCTCCCCCCAAAAAACCCATAGCAGCAGCTATGCAATACTGTCTATTCAATTAATAAACTGAATTAAACTGTCTTTAGGAAATCGCTGTGCTTCTTTTGTATTTTTGGGTGCAAGGAACGAATTAATTAAAAATACATCTTCTATTAATAATGGAGATTCGCTTCCAGTTTTTGTCTGTAACAAAAATTACGTCACTGCTTACGTCCCATTACCCAAATCGTCATAACATAGAATAAATACACTCAAAATTTGAACATGCAACATTAGACAGTCCTCATTGTTTTTTAAAACAAGTTTTAATAAATACATGACTGGTATTATATATCTATATATAGTTTGTTTTATTTTAATACATATTTAAAGTTTACATTGCAAATTGTTTTATTTTTTCAACCCTTTAATGAATTTGATGATTTTACTTACTTAGGTACAAGGGAAACAATCATTGATTTACTCCGCTTTAATATAATAATAGATCTATTAATAATGGAGATTGTCTGTATATTTGTCTGTAACAAAAACAACGTCATAGCTCTACGTCGCAGCTTACGTCACAATATCCTTATGCTATATACACCCAACATTTGAGTAAGCAATTTTTAAAAATTGTCTTTTACTCTCGTTCTTTTTTCTTTTTTACAGTAACAAAGAGTTTACAAATAAATAAATACCTACGATTTTGAGGAAAATTGATGTGGAAAATATTCAAAATAATTGTTTGATTATTACATGTATGCAACATTTTATTTGAGAGGGACGGGGCTCAGTTTTCATTGCAAATTGTTTTATTTATTTATTTTTTACTCCTTTAATAAATATGAGGATTTGATACGAACAATACAAATTGATTGTATGATTGAATGATAGAAATTGAATTTTTAACTCCCACCCTCTCAGGCAATGTCTTTCAAAAATAATTTTTACGACGCCCGGAGGGTGTTTTCTGTTGCTAGTAATAATAAAGATCTGATTGTTTACCTGACTTGGTTTCAAATGATCCTAAAAGTGTCAAACTATTATCTGAAGGATTTACATATTTCTGTGATACTTATTTTTCATTCAATTTTGTGATGATGTTAAAACACTGGAAACTTTTCCTTCGCTAAATTTCTATATTGTCGTCTCTGTTGTTTCAGCGTCGCCATTTTCGACAGCGCGTTTCTTTTCCCGCCCTCTTACGTCATGACAAATATTAATATGAGCCGTAGAATAATGGCTAGAAGCCTGATTTTCGAATTTAAATTGAATTTTCTATAGACGTCATCGGAAGTATTTTTTTTCCTTTTTGTAGCTCATGGAAAAAGCTTCGTCGTTTTCTGTAGAATTTCAACAAACGGCAAATCTGTGTTGACAGCTGAGGACAGAAAGAAGGACTCGGCGCTGATTAACACGAATTAAGAGTGACATTTCTGTAGTAAAGAGACTTGCTTAACTGGAAGATGTGGGGATATGAGGAGGCAAAGACGAATTGGCGGCTATGTATCAAATATCATAGATAGATAGACAGATAGATATTCAATCAGATAGATGAGTCGATTCCATTTCTTACGACGATAACCGTTACACTGGTGTCCCCTTTGAGTGTGTGTGTGTGTGTGTGTGTGTATGGAGGGAGGGAGAGAGGGGGTAGAGAGAGATTGTGGTGTCTAATATAATATTAACTTTCTTGGTCTGTCTTATGACAGTCTGTTTCATGTCAGTACGATTTACTTATATAATACAATATATATATATATATATATATATATATATATATATATATATACACAAATGAAATACTGGCATATAACTAGATGCATTCAGATAGAACTGAATGGTATCAGAGAAAGATATAGATATGCGTACATGAATATATACAAAAAACTATATACAATTTGAAATTCTTGCTTGGTTGATTGATAGGCTTTTACGGAATGTTGGGTTATTTTTTGCCAAATACGTTTTGTTTTATTCATTCTTGTTGGATATTCAACTTTCTTTTTAATTCATTTTTTTAAACAGGACTATTTAAAACTCATTTGTTTAACTATTTAACCCCTAGATAGGACCATAACAGGTACTACTGCTCCGGCTCAGAGTGGACCTAGAAGTAATGGCAAAAACGGGATACTCCTCACCCTTCAAAGATCCAGAATTGGAACTTACCATATGCAGTTTAACTTCATACCTAGGATGAGATCCTCAGCCACCGCCCTCTAGCACATAGAGGATAAAAAGAGTTGGGGTGCCATAAGGACAATAGAGCTTGAATAAACATAGGGCTTGATATGAGACCAGTCGATTGATCGGTGAGAGCCTCTCCGACCACCTTAGTAAGGGCCAAAGTAGAGTGTTTCAAGTCATCGACTGCTCAGCCACCAGTAATCCCTCCGTAAGAATCATGAATCACCACAACGGCTAACAGGTGGTCCCAATGGGCGTGGGATGTTGCCCCTGTGTAGTTAGCGTATTCTACAGCCCTAGCCAACAGAGCAGTATTGCATTCAGAAATTCGAAAATATAAATAGTTTTCATAATAATCAAACATTAACAAATGAAATATCAGTATTAAAAGATTTTAAATCGTGGACGATTCTGCTTGCATTTCATATAGCGCCTACCTGAGGAAAGGTACGCAACGAACTATTCTCTCTCCAACTATGGGTAAATAGTAGGACAGACTGTGCTCTTTAACGTAACTGGTCTAGGTGTAGGTAAACTCTAAATTCAAACCTGTTAAATACTTAAATATTGACCTTGTGTCGCACCCTTCTCATGTAGAAGGGTTGAGTAAATACATATATGTAACAAGTGATATATCTATCTATCTGTCTGTCTGTCTATTTATCAATCTGTATATCACCCTCAGTTTGTATATATATATATATATATATATATATATATATATATATATATATATATATATATATATATTTATTTATTTATTTATCAGAGTTTATATAGCGTTGGAACGAAAGTCTTGTCCGATACAAAGTAACATTTATTTCTTATTTATCATGTCTTTATTGGTTAAATAAATACTACTTTTTATCGGACAATACTTTCGTTCCAATCCTATATATGGATTAATATTCATAATTCCCCTTTTCCATCACCATGTTTTGTAAATTTATACTACGAAGAAGTCTCTCATATATATGTATATGTACACACACACACACACACACAAAACACACACACACACACACACACACACACACAACATATATATATATATATATATATATATATATATATATATATATATATCAATGATCGTTCTTCTATCTATCTATCGATATATTAATCTTTCCCAGTTTATATGTATGTATGTATGTATGTATGTATCTATCTATCTATCTTAGATTCTTTATTTCTGTCTATCAGTATATCTACCAGTCTATTCATTAATATGATTTTCTTTTGCAAACAGTCCATAAACAGGACAATCGTGTTTATTGGGTTAAAAAGAAATTAGGCCAACATAAGATTGGAATATTGAAACACAAGTGATAATAAATTCAGAAGGAATGTTGAAGAGCGTTCTGAAGTGTTGAATGGACTTTAACAACAACGAGAGCCCATATATTTTATTACTTTAGGAGTAAAAACAAAACAATTACTAAAACTATTGCAAATAATAATAATAATAATAATAATAATAATAATAATAAGATGAGACTGTAAACGATGTATTAAGTAAATGTAGCAAACTGGCACAACGGGAATACAAAACTAAACACGACTGGGTTGGGAAGGTGATCCACTGGGAATTATGCAAAAAATTAAAATTTGACCTAACAACAAAATGGTATATGCGTAAAAAATCTGTTCTTGAGAATGAAATGCATAAAATTCTCTGAGATAAAGACGGATTACCCATTCCCAGCCTGGAGACCAGACCTAGTGTTGATTGACAAAAAAAAAAAAAAAGAGAACGTGTCAACTGGTGGATTTTGCGGTTTCAGTAGATCACAGGGTGAAGGATCTGGAAATCAGAGGAAGAATTGAGACCATCCAGACTACTGCATAGCTACAATCGGCTAGAATACTCAGAAGAGTCCTGGAGACCTGAGGAGACGTGTTGTCACTCAGCCACTAGTGAAATAACATCAGCTAACGCTGATCTCAAAAAGAGTGATAATAATAATAATAATAATAATAATAATAATAATAATAATAATAATAAGAAGAAGAAGAAGAAGAAGAAGAAGAAGAAGATGAATAATAATAAGAAGAAGAGGAAGGAGAAGAACTGATTACAATTAGAATGATATATGAACAAACCAGAAACTCTCCTAGAAAATGAAACGTATACAATTCTCTGAGACATTGAAATACAAAAATAACAGAAAATCAAAGCAAGAAGACCATAGTATATAAAATCGGTGAAGTGGCCTATTGTCAGTATTAGAGCGAGAGAGAGAGAGAGAGAGAGAGAGAGAGAGAGAGAGAGAGAGAGAGAGAGAGAGAGAGAGAGAGAGAATCTCATTTCACTAGTGCTAGGGTAGGGATTTTGTTTTGTGTTTGTGGTTGAGTGCCACACCTACTATCAACTCCTCACTTTACCTCACAGTTCAGATTACCAAGGTTTGCTACTTATATGCTAAGTTATCGAGGGGCGGGATCGAACCCGGAACCTTGTGGTTCCTAGGAGCTAAACCAAGTATTAATCAACAAGAAAAAAAAGTGTGCCATTTCAGCGGATTATAGAATGAAAATAAAAGAAAGCTGGACAAATACCTGGATCTTGCTAGAGAGCTAAGAAGAAAGAACGAATGACGGTGATTGCAATTGTAGTTGGGATGAATTGCAAATGTGTAAAGAGAAATATGCTGTAAAGGGTCCGGAAAAGAGACTAGGAACATTGGCAGAATGAATCGTGACAATCAAGTGGACAACACTGTTAAAATTGCTGTCACTCAGATTTCATGA
>CM042159.1:1564553-1577053 GCA_023376005.1 Doryteuthis pealeii | reverse complement strand
AGGCTCATTAACCTTGGCTAGGTAAGCAGTCTAGGGGAAGGAAAACTCCATTTCCAACCTGTTAAACTCCACTTAAGAAATTGACCTTGTGTAGCATCCTACTCGAGCGGAGGGCTTGGTACACACACACACACACACACACACACACACACACACACACACACACATATATATATATATATATATATTATATATATATTGCCATTTTTTAATTTCTTTTTGTTTTTGTTTTTTGTTGTTTATTTTTTTGTTTTTAGTTTGCCTTCCAAACCAACATCTCGGGAGATGGGATTCTTATCCCTCTGCAGAGGATGCAGTAAACGTACTCTAAACCCCGCCGACAAAGCTATAAGTACTTTACGATCATATCTTGTAAACTTAGATATTTGTACTTAATATACTTTACTCTGTTTTTTTTTATTTATTTATTTTTTCAACCATTTACGTTTGTTCTTAACTATTCAACACGGTTCGCTGATATGTTATTTTTTCTTTCTCTCCTCTTCTTTAAGAAGGGTCATCTCGCACCGACTCTGGCTGATAAACACGCTTGAATGCCGACAATATGGAAAGCGAAGAAAATCTATTTCACTTGGATTCAGTACGAAAAAAAAAAGTTGAATGCTAATGTCTGTTTTTCGTTTTTAGGTATAACTGCACTTTCTTTCACCTAAAAATTAACGACCCATGCTGACAAACCACTGTTAGTGGGCATATTTCTCCGCAGATGTCACGTAAATAAAGTAATTAATTTTAAATTACCTGTAGGCAAAGTAAAGTAGACGAAGTGGCCTATTGTCAGCATCATGAGGACAGCGAGGGAGTATATCCCCTTTTCGTTAACGCTAGACCAGGGTGAGTGTTTTGCGTCTGAGATGTGGCACAAAACCAACCATCAGCTCTTCATTTTACCACACACATCAAAGCTGTGATGTTCGTACGCTGAGTTGGCGATGGCTGATATCGAACCTGGAACCTTTTGGTTCCGGGGTGGATGCTCAAGCGACTGAGATTAGGAAAAAACGTTTTCCTTAATAACATTTTTAATTTTTTTTTTTCGATTTTTAAAATATCTTAACAAGAGGTTTCGAGACTTAGTTCGTAATCTAGTTTTTTGATTTGTTATTTTTAAAATTTTTCTACCTTAAATATTTGCAACATTAAGCCGCTCACAGCAGCCTTCAACCACTACGATACTACCCTAAACCGCTGGTAGTGACTCTTGCGCATGTCACTTGTTTACATTGAAAAGAACTCAGATTACAATGATAATAGGACTTTATTTGGATAGAATGAGTTCTGAAGCGAATAGATATTAAACTTTGAAATATCCCATTATACTGGTAAAAAATACCAAGAAAATTTGGTACAGTCGCGGGATAAATTTGGTAGGCAAAAAGTTGAATGAAAACGTTTGCATCGTCTAACAACTGTAGTGTTTTTTTTGTGGGGTGGGGGTGGGGGGTAAAATAAAAGCTGCGATTTTGGCACATCAACTCTTTGTCGGTTATCTACTGACAGAATATGATTCATTTCACTCGAATAATACATAAGAGAGTATTAGAAAAGAAGGAGGGAGAGAAATATGGAAGAAGAGAGAGAAATAAAGTTCAATATATATAATATATATATATATATATATATATATATATATATATATATATATATATGAGGGGTGTATATATATATATATTATATATAAAAATCATATATACAAAAAAATAAGATTTGGCATCAAGTAACCCGCAACGCTGATATGCCATTAAACAAAATAAACAAATAACCAACATCCTGCATTTTTCTATAACTCTAGTATAAATACTTGTGAATTTTTGTTCATATATTCTTATATAAGTGAGAATTCATATTTTTTCTGTTTTTATATTGAAATGAGCTTGTTTAATAATTACTGAGGTGACTAATCAAGCAATCAGGCAATGTAAACAACCTGAGTACAAAATCGCTTAATTCCGCATTAAATGATCCAGGTCGGGTTGATATGCCGTAAACCAACATCTATAGAATTCTTCTATGAAATGAATGCATATTTCTAACGTGTCAATTCATCTACAGGCAATTTATAAATTGTCTTAATCGTTTAGCCTCTTTCACAGACATTGAGATATTCCTCTTGATTCTTTCTCTTTTAATACAATGGATAGATTCTGCCTGATTGACGCTTTTTAGTTAAAAATGATTGGAATGGGGAGATTTTAATGATAGATCATTAATGACTGTTATATAAGACCTTTGTTTATCAATATGAATTGATTTGGCATTAAATGACCCGAAAAGAGTTGATATGCACTTTAATTTCTAATTTCATAGGTTAATTTCTAATTTCATTATCCTGAGCATAAAATCAAAGGTTGAGGGGAATAATTACCATTTTCTATTATTTTACAACATAAACAATTAAGAAATAATTCATTCTATATAGGAAACAAATTATGTTTTATAGGTATATCCGGGCCACAAAAGCAAACGTTGGAGGGGGAAATACTTAACTTTTACAGCATAAGCAATTAAGAAATAATATATTCTACCCAGGAACAAACAATAAACATCCTATCTGTTCAACACATAGTAAGATAAACGTCTGGGATTTCCATTGACGTCATCATCTGGTCATAAAATTCAAATTAATATCACGGAATAAACGATTCAGTATTGAGATCCTGTTCTCTGACTTCGCTCGCAAGTTTCACGGAAATCCTTTCTGGGAAATTGTGAATACAACAAAAAGGTTATAGAAAGAGATTGCATCTGGATCCGGCATTTTAAGGATATATATTATTATTATTATTATTATTATTATTATTATTGTGTACATAAATAACCCAGTCGAGTTTCACCATAAGGATCTTCAGGGTTAAACCCACTGAATTAATCAAGATATTGATTAATTCCAGTTGCGGGAGTTCATTTTGTAATTATGACCGTTGAAAACAGTTTCGCAGTTAATGAACGCTGTTGCATCATAATTACAACATGAACTCCCGCAATTAACTGTAATTAATCAATATATTGATTAATTCAGTGGATTTAACTCTGAAGATCCTTATGGGGAAACTCGAGTAGGCTATTTCTGTTCACACAATAATAATAAATCTGCTCTACTTACGTATTGAGCACTTTATATTTGTTATAACGCTGACTTATCCGAGTAACACTTATAGCAAACAAATATTGAGACCAACCCAATATTTTTACCGGTAAGTCATTCCTTTTATAATATATATATATATATATATATATATATATATATATATATATATGAAAAGTGAACGTTAGTGAATCCGACAGTATGAAATAAATATTTTTAGAAAAAACATAACATCATTTGTTTGTTTTTTCTAAAAATATTTATTTCATATATATATATATATATATATATATAATATATATATATATATATATCACGACAAGCAAACTCGGTGAATACTGCCTGTGACATGTGGAAAGCTGGACAACTGTTTCGACCTAATCGCACGCCGTGTTTGCCGAGTTTGCTTGTCGGGATTATAATTGACTCTCTCGTCGATTTCGACGTATGAGTGTTCATACAATGAACTTCCACACAGTGATTTGTTTATAGTGGTGAAGGCTTGTTTTGGACCATCCACACTTTTTGGCACAGTCGATAGGAAAGAATTGGTGCGTCAAGAGTTGCCACAAACCCAATCAACGACCGACCTCAGGAATTTTGAATTCAGAGTTATCCCTCTCCTAGACTGGTTACCTACCCAAGGCTGAAGGGTCCAGTCTGCCCTACTATTTAACCCATAGCTGGAGGGAGAATATATGGATTCATACCTTTCCCGAGGGTATTAGAGGTATGTGAAATGCCAACAGCTTCGTCTTGGAATTGAACCCGAATCAACGAGTCCATTTTACACGATATATATATATATATATATATATATATATATATATATATATATATATATATATATATATATATATATATATATATATATATTCCACGAGGAATATGTATAGAATATGAAAAATAAACCTAATTTCATCTGACACACAGGTCTGACTACTTACTGCCCATGGTGTTTCTAAGATCTCACCCATCCAAATTCCGAATAATCTCACTGCTGTTTACTGTCGGTTATCCAGCGGAGACCATTAATTTATGCATGACGTAAACGTAAGTCATTCATGCAATCATTTAATGAATTTTCTTCTGTGGTTTTATTCGCTTGATGGAACTCCTAAAGATTTATTACTTAATTCCTTTCCCTCATCTCTCTCTCTCTCTCTCTCTCTCTCTCTCCCCCCATATATATATATATATATATATATATATATATATATATATATATATGTGTGTAGGTATTTTGTATTGAAGAAAGGAAAATAAAGTGGTCGATTAAAGTTGTAAGAGTAACATTTATTTATTATAGTTTACTATACAATTAAAATGCATTTGTGACCATTGGTTTCAATTATGAAAACGAATATTTATAATTCATCATTTTCATAAAATATCTCGTTTAAAATATTGTTTTAAATGTTTTCTTTCGTGAAAATGTAATTTTCTCCACTTGAAACTTTTCTTGATTTTTTAGTTTGATTTATTTTGAGCTTTACATAAATGCTCTGTATAAAAAGGATTTATATTTTCTTTATTCTACTTTTGATCATTTAATACACTTTGCAATGCCTATTTATTATTATTATTATTATTATCATTATTATTATTATTATTACGTAAGGTTTTTACGCCAGCGTTAGCTGATGGTCTTTCACTGGAATCTGAGTGACAGCAAGTCTCCTCGGATTTCTAGGACTCTTGTGAGTAATCCAGCTGATTCCAGCAATGCTGTCGTCTGGATGGTCTCAATTCTTTCACTGATTTCCAGTTCCTCCAGTCTTTTTCCAAGCTTTTTGGGACTGTTCCAAGTATCCAAACTATAATTGGTATCACTTTCACTCTCATATTGCACAGCTTTTTCAATTCTCTAGCAAGCTCCAGGTATTTGTCTATCTTTTCGTTTTTCTTCGCCTTGACCTTGTGATCAGCTGGAATTGCAAAATATACCATTTGACGAGTTGTCTTTGTTTTTTTTGTTTGTTTGTATTTTGTTTTTTTTTATTAATCACTACTAGGTCTGGTCTCCGGGCTGGGATAAGGTTATCCGTCTTATTCTCAAAGTTCCAGAGAATTCTCAAGAACAGAGTTTGGTTTATGCATATTCAATTTTTTTATGGATTAGTTTTGCAGCACTGTTGTGCCTAGCTTTGTATTCTCGTTGTGCTAATTTACTACATTTGCTTAATAAATGGTTAATGATCTCATCTTTGTCACCATACACTACATTTGCTGCCATGTTATGCCTCTTTTATTATGTTATAAGGAAGAATCTAAAATGTAGTCTCTCGTTTTGTTTCGGATTTTTTTAATATTATTAATTTATTCTGATATTTTATTTTTATGTTATTAATTAATTAAGAACCAAAAATGGCTAAACATTTTGTCTCACGTTTTGTATCTTTTGTTTTATTTAATGTTATTCTAAGGTAAAAATAATAATATAAAAATTCAAAATTTTGTTATTAGATTTTTAAATTTTATTCATTTAATAAGTAGCCATTGAATTGAATAACAAATGTAGTCATGCTTTTTTTAGATTATTAACTTGATTAGAAGCCATAGACATGGCATAAATTTTGTGGAGGTGCGTGATGTAATTGATATTGTCGTAAGAAATGGGCACGACGAGTTCAAGTCCTAGACGAGGTTGTTTACATTTCACATAGCACAAATTCCCTTGGTGAAGAATATGTATTTAACTATTCTACCTCCAGATATGAATAATAGGAGGGTAGACTGGGCCCCTTAACTTTGGTTGGATAATCAGTCAACGAGAAAAAAAACTCTTAATTCAAACCTGTTAATTTCTAAGAGAGGAAAAAAGCCACCGCAGAAAAGAGAGCCAAAAGGAAGGAGAGACAACAGCATCACTGTTGGTTTGCAGTCACCGCACCAGAGATTGCCATTCAAAAATTGGTCTGTTCAGCCACTCATGTAGTTGCAGATAAAGAGAAAAGAAAAAAGTGGACATTACGCCATCGTCTTTAGTAAACGGAAGAATGCCGACAATAATTTCTGCTTAGAAATTAGTAAATATGCTATATGCTAATTCCACACGAAATAACCCTATGGGTTCCTGATCTTTTTTAATCTTTTTTTTTTTTTTTTTGCTGAACGGTTTAGCAATATATCTTTTATCACTATTTCAGTAAATCCTGTTTAGAAAATGACCTTGAATCACATCCTACTCATGCAGGAGAGTTGGTTAAAAACCCTATATAAGAAATAGCATAAAGGTGTAATAAGATTTATTATTGATAAATGTTTGATTAACGCGAAACTCTTCTTTCTCTTATTTTCGAAGGAGCGAAAATAGGTCAGTGGTTCGTGTATGAAAGTAACGTATAAACATTTTTGATCGAGCGCTTTCGACTACATCTTCTTTTTTTTTTTTTTAATCCATTACCATGATCCAAGCGGAACTCTTCTCCGGGCAATATATTCCAATCAGTTGTTAACTACTTTTCAAAATTGCAGTAGGATTGATCAAAGCCTCACTGTCATCCCGGAAGCCTTTTTACCACGTTCTTCTTCCGCTTCATAGAACTTGATTGGCATATCGTTTTATTCATTTCACTCCCAGCTTTGACATTCCAATTAACCAATGGAATCCAATGTCTGGCCTCCAGTGTAGAAGCCCTTACATAATTCAGGAAAACTAAGCTGAGTTGAGATCAGAATCTGTATTTATTCACAAACTTCTTCACTGACCAACAGGGGCTTAAGGGGAAAGCACGTTGAGATGTGACTGTTCTGTACTTAGATGGGTGATCATTTAAGTAACAACAGGTACTATAAGAAAGCGAATATCAAAATCTCAGGCTTACGGTCAACTAACGTTGAAAGCACCGGTGTATTGCAAAGTCAACGAAGTTAAGCAGAGAAGAGCCTGTTCAATACTTAAATGGGTGATCATCTAAGCAACAGCAGGTGCTGTAATATCAAGAACATTGTATTGAACAGTAAGTAAGTAAAGTAAAGACGTCGGGTGGCGTAAAGTCGGTATCAGCCAATCAGCGAGGAAGTCTATCCCCTTTTCACAAGCGCTAGACCAAGGAGATTGTTTTTGCGTCGGAGGTGGAGCGCCACAACTACTATCAGCTTCTTACTTTACTGCACAGATCCCTGTGCTACTCATACACTGAGTTGGCGTGGGTCAGTTTCGAACTAGGAAACTTGTGGTTTCCAGCCGGACGGTCTACCGACTGAGCTAACCAAAGAACCGATAAGGATTGATATGCCATAAAACGAACAAAGAAACAAACAATTGGCCCAGTGTGGGATCATTTGGCCGTTTTGTTGACAGTTGGATTGAATATTGCAAACTTCTCAAACGATATGATAAATGGGTACATATTTATGGTTCAGAAGTTCATTAGGAATCCATTTACGAAAATCTCTCTCTCTCTCTCTCTCTCTCTCTCTCTCTCTCTCTCTCTCTCTCTCTGTGTGGGACTTTCGTACAACATCTAGAATTCGCATAGAGTCGATTGATGTCCGTTTTTATTTCTCGGCCTTTACTGGTGTGTCCATATGTAGGTGTCCACCGAAGAACGTCACTTATGAGTTTGTACTTGCTTGTGTCCAGCAGTGTCTAGCATATCCTGTTCCTCTTTGATGGTTTGCGGGATAAAAGAAAAGATAGGTTCAAGGCATCCTGCAGCATCTTTTGTGTAGTTCCCATCACTTTCAACACATGTAAGGTAAGTAAAGTCGTCGGGGTGACCTAAAGTCGGCATCAGCCTATCAGCGAGGGAGTCTATCCCGTTTTCACTAACGCTAGACCAAGGTGATTGTTTTTGCGTCGGAGGTGGAGAGCCACTCCTTACTTTATCCCACAGGTCCCTGTGCTCCTCATACGCTGAGTTGGTGAGGGCAGGTATCGAAATAGGAACCTTGTGGTTTCTAGCCGAAGCTAGAAGCGCACTGTCTTTTTAAAATTAAAGCACAAGGTAAAATAGAATAAAATTAAATAAAAAAAAAAACTTTGAAAGAGTATTAATAGCGCAAGGCAGCATCGAACTAAATGAATTGAATATAGGATAAGTTTGACTCGGACTTTTTCTTCTAACATTAGAATTATACATACCATCTACTCGCAGCGTTGAACATCGTGGTGTAATGGTAGGCATGCTACTCTCGCAGATCCATTACTATTGAATAGCGAGTTTTATTTTCGTCGAATGCTCCATACGTGTGACCTTGTGTCACATTCTACCCATGGTAAATGGGTTGGGTGAATTCTTACAGATTCAACTGTTGCCTGAATCATCACCCGTTTAATTTGGTTCTTATTTTCTTTTTTACGACATATCAATCTCAGTGGGTCATTTAATGCCGATAAAGTTTTGAAATAAAGTCATTCTTAATGGATACTCAATGTTTTTTTTATAAACACATTTTTCTATTTAGCCCATAGAAGGTACCCTAACAGTTACTACCACTCCGGGTCAGAGTAGACCAGGGAGCAATGATAATGAAGGGGTGCTCTATATTCCCCAAAACTCCAGAACTGGAACCTCACCATCAGATAGACTTTAACGTCATTACTAGGACATTCAGACTCTCATCCACCACCTTCTACCACCCATATGATTAAATGGGCTAGGGCTTGCCATAAGGGCAATAGGGTTGGGACAATAGTTGCTAGAGCTTGACTTGACCAGCCACTTGATCGGACAGGGCCTCTCCGACCGCCCGTCTAACACAAGAAAGGGTTAAAGCGGAGTTCTGCAAGTCATGGATTCTATCCTTAAGCATCACGGGTCGCATCCCCACGGCCAGCAGGTGGCCCCATTGGATGAGTCTTACCCCTCTGCAGAGGTGCAGTCGGTACATTCTAACACCCCAGCGGACAGGACGGCACCCGTTTAAGTATTGAATAGGTTCAACGCTGCTTAACGCCGGTTATCAACTTTCTAGCTCCCGGCTAAAAGTAGTTGATAAGTCTAGCCACACTGATGAAACGTAATACATCGAAACACGGTGTCTGTGTATGACTGTAATATCTATATCAGTAATTTAAAGAACATTTTTATTGTAGATATTTTCCAAAGAACTGGGGAAGAACTAAATGAAATTATTTTAAAGAGATATCATATAACTCCTTGTTTTAGATACATGGTGTCTGTGGATGTAATATTTGCTCGCAAACCCGGTAGAGCTCTTTGGAAGGGAATTTAATTGACTTTCACCGTATTAGTGTAAACAAGGATCTCTGTTATTTACGGATATGTGCTCTCTAAGTGATCGTAACATACATACCTATGTATGTATTTATTAGTTAAAATTTTGCTTCTTACAAGTAAGTGCTGACGGCCGAGGGCTTAAGGAATCGGACGGATGAAAAATCAGTCGGGTCTTGCTCCCGGCTAGAAGTAGCTGCTAAATCTAGTCACACTGAAGAGACGTAATGCGTTTACGGATATAAGCTATCTAAGTGTCTGTAACATATATACCTATGTATGTATTTATTTGTTAAAATTCTGCTTCTTACTAGTAGTTAAGGAATCGAACTAATGAAAAATCAGTCGGGTTTTGCTCCCGGCTAGAAGTAGCTGCTAAGTCTAGTCACACTGAGAAGAAAGACGTAATACATCGAAACACGGTGTCTGTGCATGACTATAATATCTCTCTATCTATCTATCTATATATATATATATGTGTGTGTGTGTGTGTGTGTGTGTTTATAATATATATATATGCATCAACACTATATATATATATATATATATATATATATGTGTGTGTGTGTGTGTGTGTGTGTGTGTGTGTGTGTGTGTGTGTGTGTGTGTGTGTGTGTGTGTGTGTGTGTGTGTGTGTGTGTGTGTAATATGTTCTACCTCGGCGATTTTATGGTATTTGCAGTTATACAGAAAATATTTCGGTGATTTTTACCCGAAAAATTGACATTTTGAGGAGTGTTACCTGAGAGTCTGGTTATAAAAATAAATTTTTACTGAAATAGTCATAAAAATATATTACTAAACCTTTCAGTCAAAAAAAAAAAATCATTAAATTTCTGGAAACCATAGCGTTATTTTGTCTTAAATTAGTATATACAATATTTACCAACTCCTCCGCGCGAGTAGGATGGGACAAAAGGCCAATTTCTTAAGCGGTGTTTAACAGCCTTGAGTTTTCCTTCTCTTACACTGGTTGCCTAACAAAAGTTAAAGAGCCTAGGACGACCAACTATATACCCATAACTAGAAGGAGAATAGTGGAATGATGCATGCCATTCCCGAGGGTATAGCACTATGTGAAATGCAAACAGCCACGTCCAGGATCTGAACTCTTTTCGTTGTGTCATTTTCCTACAATGATAAACATTACAACACATGCCTCCATATATATATATATATATATATATATATATATATATATATAGTATCCGATTGTAGCTTTAACTTTTCCGTTGCAGTGGCGTCAGTAAATAATCCAAAAGTGCTCAATATATTAAAAATATAGAGCATTAATAATACTAATATTATTATTATTAGAGGGAAAGTAAAGGGTCTACCATGGTTTCAATCAAATTGAAGTGATTTCCTCAAGACCTTACTCTACATTAACTAGTTAAATTCTAATAGAATTTAAGTAAGAAATTACGTTGACTTAGTTAATGTAGAGTAGGGTCCTGAGGAAATCATTTTTTGATTGAAACCATGGTAGACCCTTTATTTTCCATCTAACAATAATATTATTAGTATTACATATATATATATATATATATATATATAAACACCTTTACAGGAGCAGGATGTGATACAAGGTCAATTTCTTAAGCGAAGTTTGACACGTTTCAATTCAGACTTTTCCTTCTTCTAGACGTTACTTAGCCAAGGTTAAAGAGCCCAGTCTACCTAAGTATTTACCCATAGCTGAAGGGAGAATCGTTGGTTACATGCCTTTCGTAAGGGTATTAACGCTATGTGAAATGCAAACAACCTCATCCAGGACTTGAACTCGGGTCAACGGGTCCATTTCCTACGACTCTACCCATTACACTATGCACCTCTAACACGCCTCCCTATACCTGAAACGAAGCCATTTTAAATATTGCACCACAATTTCGATGATGAATTTGTACGTACAAATTTGAACGTTAATTATTTCGACAACTTCAAAACATCGTAACCTTTCAACAAAAGTGTTAGAAATAGAATTTTAAAAGGACAATTTGAATGTTTCATGGCATGGCTTACTCAGCAGCCAGGATTCAATCCTTAAGTATCATCGCTCGCTACGCACGATCGACTGGGGAGCCTAATTGTGGAGGGGCAGGGTCTTAGTCCTCCGCAGAGTTGTAGTCGGCGTATTCTACAGCGCTAGTCAACAGAGCTTAAGACTCACTGTGTGTCTGTCTGTAAAGTCCTGATCAACCCCATGACATGCAAACACTCCATTTAGACCCTTACTTAGGTTAGACGAAATATCGGAGAGGTCCCCTCTGATCAATCGGCAGCCCTAGCACCTATGAGATTGCCCCAACCCTATTGTCCTTATGGCAACCGCAACCCTTTTTATCATATACATATTTACCAACCCCTCCGCACGAGCAGGATGCGACACAAGGTCAATTTCTTAAGCAGAGTTTAACAGGTTTGAATTCAGAGTTTTCCTTCTCTTAGACCGGTTGCCTAACCAAGTTTAAAGAGCCCAGTCTGCACTACTATTTACCCATAGCTGGAGGGAGAGTAGGATTCATACCTTTCCCAAGGGTATTAGCGGTAAGTGAAATGCAATTACCACGTCCAGGATTTGAACTCGGGGCGACAAGTCCATTTCCAATGATTTTAACCATTACATCACGCGCTTACTAATTTTTTATCATATATGTGCTAGAAGGCAGTGGCTTTGGGTCTTTATGTCCTGGGAACTCTATCTGATGGCGAGGTTCCATTGCTAGAGGTCTGGGGAGTGGGGAGCACCTCTTCATCACCATTGTTCCCTGGTCCACTCTGACCCGGAACGATAGCACCTATTAGGGGGTCCCATCTATGGGTTAAATATAAAAAAGTGTTAATAAAAACAAATTGAGTATCCATTAAGAATGATTTTAATTCAAAACTTTGTCGGCATTAAATGACCCACCGGGGTTGATATCTCATAAACCAAAATCTGACCAACCAGACGATTCTCACCTGTCTTGACTTTATCTACAGGTGCAAATTCATCATTCCGTGTCTACCTCTTCATAATCGGATGACATCTGTTTAACGTCTGTGACGCTTTTGTTTACCACGCATGGATTGTTTGCAACAAAGGAAGTATAAAAAGGAGGACGAGAAGAAGAAGAAGAAGAAGAAGAAGAAGAAGAAGAAGAAGAAGAAGAAGAAGAAGAAGAAGAAGAAGAAGAAGAAGAAGAAGAAGAAGAAGAAGAAGAAGAAGA
>CM042159.1:1539553-1562053 GCA_023376005.1 Doryteuthis pealeii | reverse complement strand
GTAGTGTTATTGTGTGTGTGTGGTTAAATTCGATTTAATTCGGGTTTGTATTTATCTATGAAATGTTTTTCTTTAATTAGAAGTAGAGTATAGTCATCAGTTTGATATATTGGTAGCACTCTAAATTGTCCCTGACTACATTCGTGGATATGTTTCGATACGTATAGGTTTCTATTGTTAGCTAATCTAATGTTGCTTTTGTGTAGTGAGATTCTTTTGTTCAGTGATGATGTGCATCCAATGTATATTTTCTCGCAGTTTGTGCATTCTATTATGTAAACTACATTTTTTGAGGTACAGTCAAGATTTCTATTTATTTTGAAAGTTGTGTAGGGGTTTTTGAAGGTGTAGGTTGTTCCTTCTATTATTATGTTGCATACCCCACATCTTCTGTTTCCGCATTTTGAGACACCCTGTGTAGCTTGTGTCCCAAATTTGGATGAAGTTAATATTTGTTTTAAATTTTTTGGCTGTCTCTTGCTTTTGATTATTGTTGTTGTGTCTAATATATTTTTAATTTTTTCATTATTTTCAAGTTGGTGTAATATGTTTGTGAATATTTCAGGGTTGTTTTTGTTATATGTTGAGACATATGCTAGTTGTTGTTCGTTGTTATGTTTTTTAGGGGTTCTTAATTGTTCTAGTGGTATTCTCTCCGCTAATTCAAATCCTTTGTTAATTAGTGTTGTGGGGTAGCCTCTCTGGAGGAGGGTTTTTTGCAATTCTTTTAGACGGATTTGTTGGAGGTTTTTTATCTGTGACTATAGTGTATATCCTACGTGCAAGTGCATAAGGGATGGATTTTATGCAGTTTTTAGGGTGGTGGCTTTTGAAGTGTAAGTATTGTTGTGTGTCTGTGTTTGTGGTAAATGTCTGTGATAATTTGACCATTTATATTTTTAATGTGATATCTAGGAATGGTAGTTCTTTTAAGTTGTATTCTATAGTGAATTTTATTTTTGGGTGTAGGTTTTGTAATAGCTCGTGTATTTTGTTGATGTCACCCCATGAGCATTTCCAGAATATAAAACAGTCATCTAAATACCTTTTCCATGATTTTTATAAGTTCATTTTGATATTGTTATCATATTCTTGTTCTATTTTATCGTATAGGTGTTCTTCTAAATATGCTAGGGTTAGGGTGGCATAGGTTGCGCCATCTTTGTCCCCATAGCAGTTCCTAGTGTTTGTATGTAGTTTTTGTTGTTGAATTGAAAGGATTTATTGTTTAGGATGAGTTCTATACCGTCAATGATAAATTCCTTATTGAATCTAGAGTGTAACATTTCTGGGTATTTCTCAATCCAAAATGAGATGGCTGTTTTTCCTAATTCATGGGGGATATTGCTATATAAACTGGTAACATCGAATGTTACCATGAGTGTGTCAGGGTCTACTCTTTGTGGTACGGAATATATATATATATATATATATATATATATATATATATATATATATATATAATATAAATAAATATTTTTAGAAAAAAAAAACAAATGATGTTATAATTCGCTGACAGAAATCTGTTTCGACCTTTTATTAAAGCGGTCTTCTTCAAGAGCGAAATGTTTATGATAGAAAGACGGTGTGAGTAAACCGTTACAAACAAGAGTGGTACAAACGAACGTTCAAGTTCTGAGAACATCATTTGTTTGTTTTTTTGTAAAAAAATTTTTTCATACTGTCGGATTCACTTCCATTCACTTTTTCACATATACAAAATGTATATCTAAATTAGGTTATCGAAGACATGAAGTCAACGACGCTTGTTAATTGACAATTACTCGCCATTGCGATTTTCAAACCAAATGCACTGAAAATTGAATAGGCATGAAACTGTAAATTATATATATATATATATATATATATATATATATATATATATATATATATAATATATATATATATATATGACTTCCACGACAGAATGAATAGAATGCTTATCTGTCATCTCTTGGTGGATCAACGCACCATCTGTCAACATCTTCAAGTGTTTTACACCCAATTTCCGCAACATCCTGCTTGATAACATCATCCATGAGACAAGTTGCTTTAAGATATTAAAAATCCTGGAACGGAATTTTCATTCAAACGAAACGAACGCCCATCAATAAAATGTCTATAAGAAACCACGTGATCGGTAATAATCTTTAAAGAATATAAACAAAGGGCCACACAATCATCCGACGGAAATTAAACATAAGTAACGGCTTTTGAGAATACATACATTTATATATACATTTATGCATGTTTTCTTATATATACATATATATATATATATATATATAATATATATATGTGTGTGTGTGTGTGTGTGTGTGTGTGTGTGTGTTGAAAAAATAAAGGAAAGAAAATATAGAATGAATAAAATAGGATATTTTAATGAATTTTACTTACACGTGTTTCGGTCAGAAGTTTATCCATGTGTACATTATTCAAACTATTATTATTTTTAAATAACCAAATGAAATGAAATAATAATAGAAAAAATGTAGAAAATTCGGCCTTCATCAGAGTAAATCCTTCTTTAAAATAAAAGGAATATATATATACATATATATATATATATATATATATATATATATATATATATATATATATATATATATATGTGTGTGTGTGTGTGTGTGTGTGTAGAATTAAACAAAAGGCATGTCTCCTGTTGAACAATTTTATTAACGATCTTTTCGAGATTTCTGAACAACTTTTTAAAATTTGAATTGAATCCAAAAATTAGTCCACCGAAGTTTTTATCCCATGTACTTTTGGCACTTGAGGTGCCATCATCAGGGGTGATGTGTTTAAGTTCCAGGTTTTTCAAGTTAGTATATTAAGGGGAGTGGAGGCTGGAAGGAGGAGAATTGGTAGGAAAAGTGATATAGGCATTTTAAAATGTGAGTAGTGTATTGAAAATTAATCTTATTTAAGGATGGTTTGTATTGTTTGATGTATAAAGCTTCTAGTATTTGGGGGTTTTATTTGTTTTTTTTCTTGGTGCAGAATGTGCGTATTTTCCGTTATTTCGGTAATTTCGGTGGACTAATCCACGGATTCCATCCAAATGTAAAAAAAAGTTGGCCAGAAAGTTCGAAAAGATTGTTAATAAAATTGTTAAACAGGATACATGACTTTTGCTTAATTCTATATGTATAAAAGAAATGATGCTGCTCACACACACACACACTATATATATATATATATATATATATATATATATATATATATATATATATATATATATATATATATCAGGAATCTGTAATGATGACAAATTTGTAGAGTCGGGACACGTATTATATTCCGAATATGAGCCTCCAGTGATATAATTTAAATAATTCCAATTTTGTTTTTTCTGTGCACAGTATGAAAGGTAAAATAGTACTGATCGAGAGCGTTCTGTGCCACGTGATTAATGATATATTTATTTCGTCTTTCCGTTTACAATGTTGCTTTGATAAAGACCTCATAGGGTGGAAACAGATTTCTATCAGCAAAACTTTTAACATCTTGTTTTTTCTACAAAACTCTCCACACATATTGTCAGATTCATATCCATTTTACCTTTCATACTGTCCACAGAAAAAACAAAATTGGAATCATTTAGATTATATCACCTGAAGCTCATATTTCGAATATAATACGGATACCGACACTACGATATATATATATATATATATATATATATATATATATATATTTTTATACTCTCTCTCTCTCTCACTCTCTCTCTCTCACACACACACACCACACCACACACACACTATATATATATATATATATATATATATATATATATATATATATTAG
Organism: Doryteuthis pealeii; assembly: GCA_023376005.1. Classification (NCBI taxonomy): domain Eukaryota; kingdom Metazoa; phylum Mollusca; class Cephalopoda; order Myopsida; family Loliginidae; genus Doryteuthis; species Doryteuthis pealeii. Next base: position 1,558,246 of record CM042159.1, on the reverse strand, counting down.
GCTAACAAGCACCTGTTTCGACTTTATGATGTTTATAAAATGAAATTATTTTTGAAAATAAAATAACAATATTCGAACGCATTGTATAAACATTCGTCTTCATCAGAGCACATTTTATGCCTTCTAATATTGTTTTTATTTTATTTTCTTTTAATAATTTCATATGGATTACATTTTATAAGCATCATAAAGCCGAAACAGGCGCTTGTTAGCACAATTTATACTATTGTTTTTCTTTATTTTTGCATTAAACTGTCGAATTTATTTCCATTGTACACACACACACACACACACACACACACACACACATATATATATATATATATATATATATATATATATATATATATATAGAGAGAGAGAGAGAGAGAGAGAGAGAGAGAGAGGGAGAGAGAGAGAGAGGGATAGAGAGAGAGAGAGATACAGATTGCAAGATATTTTCCATTTATTTCGATTTTACAGTACGCACAACACGTGTTTCGGATTTCTTAATCCTTATCAAGCTTATACTATTGTGAATTGTGTTAGGACTTGTTTCACTATAATAGTCATTATCAATAGAAAGAGAGGTAATAAATCATACTAGTTAATTCCAGTTAATTCCATGTCGATTCTCGTAGTCGGCATTCTTTTGGTAATTTCCTTTGATCTGCCTACCTATGTTCTCCTCTTGTCTAGTACGTACATGTATGTGTGTTTTTTCTTCTAATATGTTTATGAGCATATATGTATATGTAATGTAAACGTATGCGTATTTGTGTCTGCTTAAGATCCAATAAATGTGTCTTGATAACAGGTGTTCGGGTGAGTTAACACATATACAAGTATGTTTACTTATATCTATACACTCCCGTATACACAAATATATCCCAGGTTATTAAGAGGATTTTTTGTGTGTAAGAATATAGTTATTTCCATACATAGCTGTATTTGTATGCTAATTTGTGTGTATGTGTGTATGTGTGTATATGTGTGCCCTCAAATGACTACATATATAGATAAATCTAATATAACCCATAATTGTATTATTTCAATAAAGATTAAGAAATCTGAAACATGTATCACCAACTGTAATATCGAAATGAATAGTAAAAAATTAAAACCCCTTGTGAACACTTTCATTATAAATTATTTACTTTTCTCCCATTAGATCTACGGATCTTTAACAATCTACACTAAAAAAGGGCAAGAAGCAGGCGATATCCTGCACATACTATTACGGATGTGGACTATGCTGATGATCTGGCACTACTCGCAAATACACTTGCACAAGCCGAATCCTTACTACACAGCATAGAAAAGGCAGCACGAAATGTCGGCCTGTACGTGAACTCTGATAAAACTGAGTTCATGCCTTTCAAAAACAAAAGCGACATCTCAAGCAACGATGGCAAACTCCTAAACTCTGAAGAACAATTTAGATACTTAGGCAGTAACATCTTCTTCACAGAAAACAACGTTAATGCACGTATAGGAAAAGCATGAGCCGCTATAAATAAATTATCGTATGGAAATCCAATCTCACAGACAAGTTAAAGACAAGTTAAAGAGACAGTTCTTTCAGGCCGTTGTCGTGTCAGTACTGCTGTAGGGCTGCACCACCTGGACCCTAACGAAGCGACTGGAGAAAAACTAGACGGGAGCTGCACAAAAATGCTGCGGGTGATCCTGAACAAGACGTGGAAACAACACCCCGCGAGAATGCAGCTGTACGGCCACATGCCACATATCACCCAAACCATCCGAGTAAGACGGATAAGACACGCAGGAGACTGCTGGAGAAGCAAGGACGAACTCATAAGTGACGTCCTCCTGTGGAAGCCAGCACATGGACACGCCAGTGTACGCCGACCAGCAAAGACGTACATTGATCAGCTCGGTACGGATACAGGATGCTGCATAGAGGACCTCCCGAGAATGATGAGCGATAGGGACGGATGGAGAGAGATTGTCATGGATATCCACGCTGACAGCGCGACATGGTGATGATGATGATGATGATGATGATGATATATAAGTTAAGAGTAGGGAAATGAATCCGACGGTATAAGTATAAATAAAAGGATATGAAAACACACAATGCTGTTAAAATGAAAATATTTTATATCATTTTCATTGAACAATATTTCGATTTATAAAAATCATCTTCAGAGCTTATTTTTAATCCGGACTCATCGAGAGAGAAGCAGAAGAACAAGTGTTGCTAAATAAGGGGATATATTAAAAAAGCCTTGTCTTTGGGGGATGGTTTGATGTGTGAGAATGTACTCAGAAATCATAAAATCCCCTTCACATAAAAATTTCTGACATATACTTCCTAACAAATTTAGATTTCACATTATCTCAATAAACCCTTACACCATTCATATTTTTTACTTTAAAAAAAAAAAATAGTTGAAAAAAATATTTCTTTTCTGAAAAAATCCGTTGCAGGCTAACCATGAACGGGTTAAAACTCTTCCTGTTAGAAAAAGAGAATTTGTCTATTTCTGAATTTGAAATATGTCTTCTTCTTTCAAAAACTCTTACACTAAAGATATACAATTATGTCGTTGGCCGAGAAACGTGTAGCGGATGTGCTAATGAGGAAACGATCGCATGACTTGCATGCTTTCTGACACATCAATTCGTTTTGAATTTAAATTATTTTCTGCTTATCTCTCGATAATATATATCATATATAATGCAATGATCGTCTGCTCACATCTGACTAGATATCTCTGGGGATCGTGAAATATATAAACAAACCTATCGATTTAATAGTTTAAGCACCACGCCTATTACAGCAGTTGTCAAAATGGCCGAGAGGTTAAGAAATTAGGCTGGCAAAATGTTAGTCGGAGTTCGGTCCCGGCCAGAGGTAGTTGTTGTGTCTATCCACACTGATGAGGCGGGAAACGCCGAAACACGTGTCTGTGGAAGACTTATTTATAAATATGTTTATATTTTGAAGAAGTCGCTGAGCTAACGGAGACGAAATATTAATCGAATCCTTTGTTTCTACCTGTTATTTACCTTTCATATATATTTTTCACATTTTGACGGATTTTTCTTCATCTGTTATTTCCATATATATATATATATATATATATATATATATATATATATATATATATATATAAAGTAAAAAGTCGACGGGGCGGCCTAAAGTCGGTATCAGTCAGTCAGCGAGGGAGTCTATCTCCCTTTTCAATAGTGCTAGAACAAGGAGATTGTTTTAGCATCTGAGGTGGAGCGCCACACCTACCATCAGCTCCTTACTTTACCGCACAGATCCCTGTGCTACTCATACGCTGAGTTGGCGAGGACCGGTATCAAACCAGGAACCTTGTGGTTTCTAGCCGAAAGCTCTACCGACTGAGCTAACATAAAATTTCTGTATATGGATATACTCAGTCACAAATATGTTTTCGTCGCTTCATTATGGAATATTCTCAACGACCCTTTAAAAAAATATTTTTCCCAAAACCTTTCTCCTCGCGATAAGCCACGGTCAAATAACCGAGCCAATTTGTCTTATCGTTTTTGTTGATCTTTTAAAAAAGGGAGAATGCACTAAAATTCTCTTTTTCTAACCAACATGCCGTGACGACAAAGTCTCGGTCGTTGGTGGACACACCCTTCATAGAATCGTGGATCTTCGATGCATTCTCCTACAATAATCATCCAAGATAATTTTCTTTAACAGTTTCGCTACAAAGTACATATTCTTCATTTTCACACCGATGCCGAAATTATGTCATCCTATCAAAGCTAAAAAAAAAAAAAAAAAAAAAACGGATTCTTTCAAAGATATTTCAACATTAACATGTCATAAAAATACTTTGGCCATGACCCAAGAACTTTTTCCAGGACATAAATTGATAACATTTTTCTACTTACATTTTCTGCACGCATCTTCATTATTGTATTATATATATATATATATATATATATATATATATATAATATACCAAGTGTGTTGGTAAATCCTTGTGGTGAGAAAAAAAAACATGCAAATAGTTTGATTGTAAAAATATACTACCAAACATCAACCGGGGAGAAAAAAAATTTGGAAAAAAGAAAAAACCAAGATAATCGTACCAACAAAAAATAATCTATTGGTACAATATTTTGGCCTAAAGAAAAAACAATTTATATGTATATATATGTATATAAGATATATATATATTCATATAACCGCTAGGAGAATAAGCTAATAAGTAAAAAGTGCTCAATACCTAAGTAGAGCAAATAATAAAGATAAATCTAATGAGTCAGACGAACCTACTATTAGTTTCGCTTAATGCTCTTCAGGGCTAAGATCTGACTACAGAGACAAGGAGCAAAACGAATTAAATAGTACTAACCACAGTAGTCATTTAAATTAACTGAACCAGACGGGTTTCAGGATGTCGAGGTTCACTAAATGAATCCCGTCTCCCTAGATTTAGTCGTATCGATGGATCGTATAACTACGGACAGATAGACGGACAAACGTCGGCGTGCTGGGTTCCAATTAGTTGGGGGGGGGGTAGAATAGCGATGGGGTGCTTGTACTGATGTAATAGATTCAAATTTGCTTAATTTATAAATTTATAAATTAAATATAATAAATAATAAAAAAATTTTTTTTAAATTAATATATAAATTAAATATTTATAAAACAATAGATTTATAGTGTTCTGTGTTTTTTGTTCGTTTTTATTGGTCCGTCTGGTTCAGCTAATTTAAATGACATCTGTGGTTAGTACTATTTAATTCGTTTTGTTCCTTGTCTCTGTAGTCAGATCTTAGCCCTGAAGAGCATTACGCGAAACTAATAGTAGGTTCGTCTGACTCATTAGATTTATCTTTATATATATATATATATATATATATATATATATATATATCAATTCATTATAGTGTACAATACATTTAAGGTGCGATTGTTACCATTGGTTTCAAAGCAGCATGTGAGCCACTTATCGTCAATAAAACGCGGGTTGTCTTGACGATAAGTGGCACACATGCTGGTTTTAAACCAACAGTAACAATCGTACCTAAAATGTATCGTACACTATAATGAATAAATAAATACAGCTCTTACAACCGTAATCAAGCACTTTAGTTTCTATCCTCCAACACTAGGAAAAAACTACCTATATATATATATAATATATATATATGTGTGTGTGTGTGTGTGTGTGTGTGTGTGTGTGAGAGAGCAGGAATACTGTCCATTACCGGAGTAAAATGATTTTAAAAACACCAGTAAGTGAAAAAGACAAGATGATGAGAGGAATAAGAGAGGAAAATAATTTAGCAAATTCACATCAAATTTTTTACAATGTTTGTTTATTTCAGGAAATGTATTTTTTTTTTTACATTCAAAATGGTAGAGTCGTCCCATCGTAGTGTAAGAGTTAGCAAGCTATTTTCACAGATCCAATACTAATGAATAGCGAGTTCGATTCTCGCTGGATGCTCCGCACTTGCGAACTTTTGTTACATCTTACCCGTGTTGAACGATTCGGGTAAATAAGAAATGCACCCCATTGTGGTGTAACGATCAGCCACCTAGTATATTGCCATTCTATAACTACTGCATAGTGAGTTCAATCCGCGCTGTATGTCCCATACCTACGACCTTGTGTCACATCATACCCATGGCGAACATGATGAGTATATAATGATGGCGTACCGTCGTGGTGTAACGGTTATATTTTAAATTTTCGCTGCATGCTCCACACCTGAGATCTTGTGTCACATCCTACCCTTGGCGAACATATTGGGTAAATTTTGATGGTGTCTCGAGCAGCAAAAACCTACATCGGTCAACTGTCTGCGGATTATGGATGCTGTGTGGAAAATCTGCCAGGGGCGATGACCAATAGGGACGGTTGGCGAGCGTTTCAGTACGACCTGATATATATATATATATATATATATATATATATATATATTAATAATTGGGATTCGCTGCCGGTTTTTGTCTGTAACAAAAATTACGTCACGGCTTACGTCACATTGGCCAAAATCGTCATAACAGAATAATATATATATATATATATATATATATATATATAAAGATAAATCTAATGAGTCAGACAAACCTACTAAAAGTTTCGCTTAATGCTCTTCAGGGCTAAGATCTGAGTAAAGAGACTTGGAGCAAACGCATTAAATATAGTACCTAGCACCGTGAATCAAATAAATTAGCATAAACTAAAACGACCAATAGAAAAACAACAAAAACAAAATATATATATATAAGTATATTTTGGCAGCATTTTGTCCTTTATACATGTTTTGTTGAACGCAACAGATATTTGCAGTCTGACGAGTTTCTTTTCAATCTTTTCCAATTTTCTGGCCATCTTTTTATGTCTGGGTGGAATTGGGTGAATAAATCAACCGAAAGTACTAGTGAAAGAACCTTCCGTGGATTCCTTCACCAATTCCTGCTAGAAATAAAAAAGATGTCCAGACAATTGGAAAAAGATCTAAAAGAAACTCGTCCGACAGGAAATATCTGTTGCGTTCAACCAAACACACACACACGCACACACACACACACACAACACACATATATATATATATATATATATATATATATATATATATGCTCCCAAAACCCGGTAGAGCTCACTAAGAGCGATTTTAATTGACTTTCACCGCCAGCATGATAAAGCAATGATCGTCTGTTGTTTACAGATTTTATGTCTCTGGTGATCGTAAAATATATACACAGACGTATGTACTTACCAGTTAAAACACTGCTCTTTAATGGACTTTTGAGAGGTTAACGAACCGAGAGGATTAAAAATTCAGTCAGGTTTCGCTCCTGGTCAGAAGTAGTTGCTGTGTCTAGCCACTCTGATGAGACGTGAAACGTCGAAACACTGTGTCTGTCGATGATATATATATATATATATATATATATATATATATATGCGCTGTCAGCCGAGGCAGTTTTGTGTTCTCTCCTTTTAGACCAGTCCATTCTTGTAGGGGTAGTTGACATAGCTGGAAATGGCGTTGTCTTTACGTACAGGAGCGATGACCAATAAAGAAGGTTGGACGGTGATGATGATGTATCTACATCAATACGATGCAGATTTTGTCGTTGGGGAGTCTTGTTAAGAACGAACTCGTTAACCTTCTTTAAATATGATGCACACGCGCGTAGGCTCCTCTAACCGGCACCATCTCTGTTTTAACACAGTCCTCTTTGTCGCAGCCGCTTCTTAAAGCGCGGACCATCTGCCAATTTTACAGCTGCCAATTGCCCGTTCAGACTGCCGTTCCGATTAGAAACGCGCATTAGGCAACGTTGGGTCGACACTTGCGAGAGAATATCTTGATACTTGCGTCTGGAAAAGGCATTAAGTTATTTGATACAAAAAGCAGTTTTCGGATGTAACTTTTGATCATTCATATGTGATCACCGCAGCTGAGATATTGGCCTGGAAAGCAAGCTAAAATAAATAAGGAAAGAAAGAATCGGTCACGAGTCCATGCTGACTCGTTCTGTAAGGTCATAACTTGATTACTGTACTAATAATACTGTCCTTGGTACGACATGGAGTCGCCCCCGTATTTCGCATTACTCCCAAGTCCACTCTGACCCGAAGTGGTATTTGTTCAAACTCTCTGCCCTAAGAAAGATACAGCACAAGATCAAATGGAGTTTAACGGTTTTTAAATTTTTTTTTTTCTTTTTCTACTTGTCATACCATGTTTAAAAGCCCAGCCAGTCCTATTATTTACCTATACATGGAGGTAGAATAGTTGGATGCATACCTTTCCCAAAAGTATTAGCTCTATGTGAAATGCAAATAGCCTGTTTGGATCTGCTTTAAAATTTTTGATATTTGATAGGCATGCTTAAAATAATTTAACAGTTTTCAAATTTTTGGCATTCAATTTAGCTCAGTTGGTAGAGCACTTGCCTAGGAATAACAAGGTTCCTGGTTCAATGCCAGCCCTCGCCAGCTCAGCGCATGAGTAGCACAGGGATCTGTGCGGTAAAGTGAAGAGCTGATAGTAGTAGTGGCGCTCCATCTCAGATGAAAAAACAATCTCCTTGGTCTAGTGCTAGTGAAAAGAGATAGGTTCCCTCGCTGTTTGGCTGATACCGACGTTAGACCACCCAATCGACTTTACTTTTATAAGTCTTATAAACTTATGATTGTTAACTAAGGAAATTATTATTAGTTACTTGAAATCTGTGCAAAGTATTTGTATTAAGAATAATTGCTTGATGCCATGATTATTTAGTAAAGATTCTTAGTATTTGTTAATTCAAACCACAAAATTCTGTACCAATTAGTTTTAATAAGAATTGCTGTTAAGTAGACACAGGTAATCAATTTCAAGTTGAAAGTATATTGAATTCTTTTACCGAATTTCAAAAATGTCTCTTTGGTCTGTTGCTCATGCTTTCTTTTATTGTGTGGCTGATCTCGGGGAAAATTGTATACACATAAAAATCTCTTGGTTCCAAGTACAGGTATCTTAAAACTATGGCTGTGGAGCTGCCATATTCTTTCTGAATTTTTAACTCGGGCTAGGCATATGCGAACGCTCTTCGTTATCGGAGTTAAGCCATCTTCTCTTCTACAATAAAGTTAAGCCATCTTCTCTTCTACAATAAAATTTACTTGAAGCTAGAATAGTTCCCAAAGTGTGATTATTATTACTTAATTACAAACATATAATTGCTTGAAAATTAGGGTTTTTTGATAAGAATACTTGAACGAATATAGCAGTGCAAATTATTGATAATACACTTGGGAAAGGTATGCCTCCACCTATTTTCCCTCCAACTATGGGTAAATAATAGGACATAGAGGGCTCTTAAAGCTTTGTATGGCAACCTGTCTTGGAGAAGGAAACTTTGTATTGAAACCAGGTGTAGTCTGCTTAGAAAATATTTTTTCTGTCGCTTTCCTCCCAACTGTTTTGTATTTGTATTCTTGTTAAATATGCTCACACAATAAAGTCTGTATTTTGTTATGTACCTGTTTGTTGGAAATTATTGTGTATATTCACCCACGTTTGGGAGCTTTTATGAGGCCTACTAACGTATTATAAGAAGTGGTCATAGACACGGAAGTTGAAATCAACTTTAGATCTTATAACAGTTACAACGAGTGCGTAATGTCATTAATGTCAATGCATTTTTTTAAAGAAAATTACAAACTACATTCATATTAAAACGGACGTTATTCATTTTTCTTTTTCTTACATTGTCTGGTGGCCAAAACACTGCTGTAGGTGATAGGGGTGACAGTCGCGCTTATAGCCACCGAAACTGTGTTACCACCCTTGGTTGGCGGCTGATGAGGACAGGGTATCGCACGTTGTATTTATTACACGTTGTATGATTAAGTAGAGAGGAAAGTAGACGCCACAGCAAAGAGAGACAGAAGGAAGGAGGGACTAGACCAGCCCCAGCAAGTATCACTGTTTGTGATCAGTCACTGCACCAGAGACTACCATTCAAAAATTGGCCTGTTCGCGACAATGCAGATAAAAAATAAACTTTGGACATCCTCTTTAGCTGACGGACGCTTTCCAACTCATGTATGATTAAAGTAAAGTCATTGGCATGGCCTAAAGTCGGGATCAGCCGGACATCGAGGGTGTCTATCCCCTTTTTAATAGCGTTAGACCAAGGAGATTATTTTGGAGTCTGAGGTGAAGCTCCACACCTAACATCAGATTCTAACTTTACCGCACAGATCCCTGTGCTACTCATATGCTGAGTTGGCGAGGGCCGGTATCGAACCTGAAACCTTGTGGTTCCTAGTCGGACGCTCTACCGACTGAGCTAAACCAACCCCAAAATATACATATATTGGTTGGAATATTTTGTGTATTTAAAGTGTGCTGCAATACTCCACCTAGATTTATAGACTAAGCTAGATCATGTGATTTAAACCTCAGCCAATCAGCAGCCCGAATACGTGGTTGGTTAACTACTTAATCGTTAATACTGACAGACGTCCATTTGCAATCATTGACGAAGACCTGCAAGACGGAGGAGCACCAAAGAACAACCAAAGGATTATTCAGTAAGGATCGCGCTCTGCTTAACACAAAGGATCTCCGCTGGACATCGATCTTGCTTGAAGCCTAAAGCATGGCTACAAACATCGTAACAAGATGTCTTGAAACAAATATAGTTTTGACTTATAAAGAATTCTTTAACGATTCAAAGAAAGAAGCAAAAATTTCCAGGTATCCTGAAAAAAATACAAAAAACGGTTATTTCCCATAACTCCAACCTAAAAAAGGGCAACCACTCTGACTGACTGATAAATGATTTATTTATTTATTGATCCACTAGGAAAAAAGAACACGGGGTTAGGGGATAGGGTTAGCGTTACGGTTAGGGTTAGGTTTTAGGCTTAGTTTAATGTGAAAATAATGGGTAGATTAATTAACAGATAAAATTAATTCAGAGTGGTTCCCCTTTTTTAGGAAATTGTCAAAATGAAATAATCAATACGGCAAAATATTTTTCATTATATTTTTCATTTTATTTTATTTTTGTTTCATTGGCAAATGAATCAAACGTTTCTTGTGTTTAAAACGCTCCACATTCAATCATGTTTTCAACTACAATCTCACCAACCTTTTTTTTTATTTTTGTATTTTCTTTATATTTTTAACGTTTTTATTTTGTACATATTCTTAAAATCTTTTTTTTTTGCGTATTATTTTACTTACGATTTACATATTTGAAGTTGTATCGCACCGTGGCTCAACAACATCTAAAAAAAAACGAATTAATAATAATAATAATAATAATAATAATAATAATAATAATAATAATAATAATAATAAAGCTGTATAATTTCTTTTTAATCAAAAAGTAAAAACAAAGGTAATTCAATGAATTTTGTAATTGTCTTTTTTTCGTTCTTCATCCTTTGTGTTTTGTTTGTTGTTTGTTGTTTTTGTTGTTTTTGTTGTTACTGTGTTATTTTGATTTATTTTTTTATTTTTTTATTTTTACAAATTTTGTTCGCTATATTGTGTAAACAGTTCGTTTTGCAATTTTTTGTCTGGTTCTTTTTCTTTTCTTTTTTTTTCTTTTTTATAGTACAGTATACAACAATGATATATTTTTAAAATAATTTGTTTTTCTTTAGAATTTCAATTTCCACGTTTTAAGCCTCCATTTCGTTTTTTTTTTTTTGCTTCGTTTTTAATTTAAATGTTTTAAGTTTCCACTTCATTTTTCGTTTTTAATATATTTTTTTTTCATTGTCCACATCTTTCATTTTTCTTTCTTTTTTTTTTTAATTAATTTATTCCGTTGCACTGACCGCTTTACACGCCATAAGAAAAGTTAGTTAAACTTTACTAACAACAGTCAATATATTTTATATAGTCTCTTCAAATGATCCAGTTAGGTGATTGCTATATTTTACAAATGTTTTTTCACCTTGTTTTTTTTTTTATATACATATAGCTTTATTTTTCTTTCTCGGTGGTTTTTTTTTCTTCTTTTTTCCCCTTCCTTTTTCGTTATATCTTCCTTGTTTGGTTCCTACGACGCATCCCGGGGTTATGCCATTTGACCTTAGCACACACACGGGCCAGTGTAAATCTTTTCTGTTAACAAATGTTCGCTGGTTTTTACATTACAGACCTTTTGTGAAAGATATTAGTGGCGAAGATTTATTCAGCTTCTTTTATCCACAGAAAAACAGTCATCTCCAAATGTTAAGTGAGTACGAAATGATAAGCCTTCAATATATATATATATATATATATATATATATATATATATATATATATGTGTGTGTGTGTGTGTGTGTGTGTGTGTGTTTGCCTGTATGTATATGAATACACATATATATGTATATGTATACATACATATATGAATGTATGCAAACATACATATATATATGTATGTGGGTGGGTTTATACGTGTGTGAGTGCGTGTGTGGTTCATGAAAATGATTCAAAAGTTCTTCAGTTCTTTTTTCCAAAATCAGTAAGGAATTTGAGATTCTCACAACGATATTTTTCTTCAACATTTTCATATTTATATATTTGTGTGTGTGTGTGTGTGTGTTTTCTTTTAGAAATAATGTTAAAAACCATTAAGTATCCAGTATTATTAACATTTATATTTTTGCAAAAAAAAAAAAGATATGACTTTTTATTGTGTATTGGCGCGTCTGTCGATACGCGACTTTAATAAAAAAGTGAAAAAATAAATGAAAAATAAAGAAATCCTATATGAAGATTAAAAAATTGAAAAAAAAAGAAAAAAAAAAAAGAAAATCTCGGCCAGATGAGATTCAAGCGAGACTGAAGAGACGAGAAGAGACGAGAAAAGACGAGACGGGGTGAATCAGATTGAAATTGACGAATTCAAAGAAATAATTTCAGGCACAACGAGAATCTTCGAGGCAGAAAAAAATGCAAAATTAATTCTTTAAAATGTCTATGAAATATTAAAGAGCGAAGAGAATGATATTACTACACGGTGGTCGAGGGTCTTGTCATCCCATGTCTTGTTTTAATAATATCTATTGATAATAGAGATTTTGGTGTCTCTTTGTAACTGAAACTACGTCAGTGCTTACGTCACAGTTATTTCAGGAATTAATTAAGTTTATCGACGAGTATTTAATTTATTAAAATTCTATGAAAATTTATTAAATTGTCAAATTCTCACGAGAATTTCGATACTTATTCACCTTTAGATTAATTTATGTTTAAAATAGTTTTTACCTAAAATATGTTATGGAAAACTTTTTTTTGACTAGGTTGACCCTTTCCCTATTCTATTTTATGAAATCCGAACAAAGTGTATTTTACACGTTCGATTCTTTTTTTTTCTCTAACAATAAGAATCAAATAATTAAATCAGAATTTTTTAAAAACGTTTTGGATGTCTCTACTGTTGTAAAACAAAATAAATATCTCCGTGGAGTGAAGTGGATATGATGCTTTTTAAGTGAGCAATTTTTTTTTAAATATTAAATGTTTTATTGTATTTATTTACTTTTTCCACACACACCTCTCAGGCAATATCATTCACAAAATCATTTTACGCTGCCCGGAGGGTGATTTTTTGTTAGTATAATATAATATAATTAATTACAATATATGATACTTTTGAAGTGCGTAGAATAATGATTATCGTAGTAGGAACAATAAACACAACGAGACGCGTTCAAATCCTGGACGTGGCTGTTTGTATTTCACATAGCGCTAATACCATTGGGAAAGGTATGAATCCAACTATTCTCTATTCAGCTATGGGTAAAAAGTAGGGCAGACTGGGTCCTTAGTTAGGCTGTCTAGGGAAGGACAACTCTGAATAGTTGCTCTGGTAAACTCCGCTTAAGAAATTGACCTTGTGTCACATCCTACTCGGGCGGTGGGATTGGTAAACATGTATGATATATAGCAATAATGATGATATAATTTTCTACTTCATTTTCATTCGGTGTTATATATTGATATGGGGTCGCATGACTTTCGGACCACACTTTACAGTAAATAAGAATAACCGTGCACTTAAAAAAAATGACACCATTGAAAAAAATCAATTAATTCACAATTCATCTTTTATATAAAATGTATATTATCGAAAGAAAAGAACAGGGAAAAGTATGATACAAAAGAGAAATAATCCCATCTGTATTATAGAATCCTCAAGAACTAAATATTTTAACTAGTTATACCTTCAAGTTGTATATAAGGAAATAAGCTTTGGAGTGTTTGGTTTTTGTTTTTTTGTTTAATTGTTTCTGGAGTTGTTTTTGTTTAATCATATATCAACCTTCGTGGGGTTATTTAATGCCAAAGCCATCCTTTTATAATAAAAGTAGTGTTATTATTTAACTATAGCTGAAGAAGTGAAGAGTTTCATATGTATTTCCTCCTGGCTATGGCCTATAACCCTACTTCTCCCAGCTTCAGGTGAATCTCACCGTTTACCTTCTTTTAGATTAATCCGCCTTGCTTCACATCCACTAGGATGCATTCCATGGTTTCTAATGTTACATGCTTATCCGAAACGTAATATATTTTGATTAGATATAACTGCTTAGTTGATTTTAGTATATTTCTAAATTGAAATGTAGTTGTTACTGAAAATTGAATCAATTGATTATTTATTAATGGGAATAAAACATTAATAACTAAATGAATCCATTTCTATAAGATAGACGAACATTGTATGTTTTTTAGATTACTTTTAAAGGTTTAAAGATTATGGAAAATGTGAAAATTTTGACATACAAAGGACTTTTATTTTGTGAGAAGGCGTCATTTTCTTTTTGTAACTGCAATTAAAGTAAGTTAAGTCAACGGGGCGGCCTGTTAATATCAGCCGGATAGCGAGGGAGTCTATCCTCTTTTCACTAGACCAGGGATATTGTTTGATGTTCATTGAAGCTGTCAACAGCAACAAAAAAAATTCGCCCAATATTGAATGTCCCTCGCATATATATAATATATATATATATATATATATATATATATATATATATAAGGATATGAAACACACAATATGCTGTTAAAGTGAAAATATTTTATATCATATTCATAGCTAATATTGAACAATATTTCGATTTATAAAAATCATCTTCAGAGCTTGTTTTAACTCCGGACTCATCGAGAGGGGAGCTGAAAATAATTTGAATTCAAAATGAAAACATTGAAGCTCTGAAGATGATTTTTAAAAATCGAAATATTGTTCAATATTATCTATGAATATGATATAAAATATTTTCACTTTAACAGCATATTGTGAGTTTTCATATCTTTTCATCTATACTTATACCGTCGGATTCATTTCCTTTCACTTAACTTTAAGGTATAACCACACTGATGAGAGGTGATACCTCGCAACACATGTCTGTAAATTACTTATTATATATATACTCCCACTTTGGTTGAGTTCTCTAAATAGGGATTTAATTGTAAAATTGACCGTTCTGGCGTGTAGCTAACCCTCGCTTTGTTTACAAAAGTTTGAAGACTCTAGTGAATTCATTTCCGCTTAGAAATATAGCAATTAAATATTCTCCAATATTTGACAGCTGCCTTTAGCCGTACGGGTAAGAGGCTTGGCGAACGAAAGCTCATTCGGGTCTCAAACCCGGCCAGGGGTAGCTGTTACGGTATAACCACACTGGTGAGAGGTGATACCTCGAAACACGTGTCTGTGATATATATATATATATATATATATATATATATATATATATATATATATATATATATATATATAATGTACAGATATATAGATAGATAAACAGAGAGTACGATCACATTCAGATAGGATAGACAGACAGATAGATTAGGGTGAGATATATAATTATTTCGGCTTTTTAATATAGTGGATTCCGGGGCATGATTTTCATTTAATTGACATTCGTCTTTTCAGTATTAAGGCATGAGTTTATGTATATATACATACATACATATACATCTATATATATATATATATATATATATATATATATATATATATATATATATATATATATATATATAAAGACAGACTAGAGAGTGAGACAAGGAGAATAATTTATGCATTTGAATGAGGTCGATTTCGGGGCATGATTTTGAATTAATAGATATTCGTTTTTGTGGCTTTACTGGAAGATATATAACTATTTATATATGTACGTATAGAGTGAGCGTCTCAATTGATGAAATTCTTGTGTGGATATACGAGCGAATGTATGTACGTGTTTGTTTGCACACACGCATGCTCAAATACATAAATTGCTACGTGTTCTTTAGCCTTCTAGATTTCATTTATTTCCGGTTTTACCCGTTGATATGTACATAGATAGATAGATAGATAGACAGTTAGATAGACAGCCAGATAGATAGATA
Organism: Doryteuthis pealeii; assembly: GCA_023376005.1. Classification (NCBI taxonomy): domain Eukaryota; kingdom Metazoa; phylum Mollusca; class Cephalopoda; order Myopsida; family Loliginidae; genus Doryteuthis; species Doryteuthis pealeii. The sequence goes on along the minus strand of CM042159.1, from coordinate 1,542,397 downwards.
GATAGATAGATAGATTGATTGATTGATTGATTGATTGATAGATAGATCTTGGGTAGGGTTTCGTGTCCATTCTGTCGGCTTGCTTGAAACTAAGGAAAAAAGAACCCAAAATGTACTGACATCTTCGTGTCTATTACCAAAAACATCGAACAAAAATCGATGAAAAACGGATATAATTAGGCAAAAATGAATCAATAAATGCATATCTGGTAAACGATTGAAGACGAATAAAAAGATTTTTTTAAGTAGATAGAAAAAAAGGAAGAACAGATGCCATGTTGAATAAAAAAAAAAGAATCAGCTATATATATATATATATATATAAGAGAGTTTCATAATTTGCTTGAAGCATTGTGTATGTATTGGTTAGGAGGTTGATTTAGAAGGCTATCACAATGCAGTTTGGAATAAATAAAAAATAATAATACGGTAACAATGGTGTTATGTGTTGACCTGTATTTTTTATTATTTCTTGAATTTTCGAGGTAATACCTCTTTATCAAAAGAATTGAACTGAAGCAGTACAGCTATGGCATTTCTTCCCAAATTTGTTACCTCGAAAATTCAAGAAATAATAAAAATACAGGTCAACACACAACACCATTGTTACCGTATTATTATTTTTTATTTATTCCAAACTGCATTGTGATAGCCTTCTAAATCAAACTCCTAACCATATATATATATATATATATATATATATATATATACGGTGAGATTTTTTTAATGGCGGTTCGTGTGACTTCTATCATTTACAGAACCTCGTTTTCGTCTTTGTCTTAAAACAATGGAGGACATTTTCTCAATCAGATATTTTGTGTATACTTGTTTTATCATTCAGTCCTTCATTCACACAGTTCGGTTTTTTTTTTATAATTCATTTTGTGGATAATTCTTTCGCCTTTAATGAAATAATGATGTGTTAATAATTTTGTGTTAGATTTCTTTTTAATTTACTTATTCAATTAAAATATTTACAGCTCTTCAATTAATATTCATAATTCCCCTTTCCCATCACCATGTTTTGTAAATTTATACTGCGAACAAGTCTCTCTCACATATATATGTATATGTATATGTATATATACACACACATACATATATATATATATACATATATGAATATGTGTATACATATATATATGAATATATATATATATATATATATATATATATATATATATATATATATATGAAAGACAAATATATATAAATAAATACATGTGGTTTTTTTAAACAAAAGAAAATGTATTACACCCGAGATAAAATTGATGCTCCATTGAAATGTAAATATATTTGATCTTCAAATCTTTAAATAATCACACCTGATATCATTATTTTTTTTGTTTCTATACGTTATTAAATATACAACACTTTGTCATTATTTAAGTAGGGTATATACTCAACTATCAAGTCAAATCCGAGTATTGGTCGACCCTTGATTTATGGCCACAGAATCATCAATTAATGTAATTCATTGTTGAAACCATCAATGGTTGTTGGTCCGTCCGATTATGTTTGAATATCAACCCTACATGACTTTTCAAAGGCCGACCTATACACGAGTAAATACCGTATGGATATAATTAAATATATATGTATATATATACATGTACATATATATATACCATATACATATATATATATGTGTGTGTGTGTTTGTGTGTGCGTGTGTATGTGTATACTTTGAAATTTCGCATAAATATATATGAATATATATCGTGTAGATATGCATAAGATGCATGTTATTATACATGCATATATAATATATATATATATATATATATATATATATATATATATATACATATATATATATATTGTGTGTGTGTGTGTGTGTGTGTGTGTGTGTGTATTCTTCAATATTTACTGACGTTCTGATTCTGATATGAATAAATTTCCATATAACATTAAAATGCCTCAGCATTAATTCTTAACTGAATATTCATTCTGTGCAATCATATATATATATATATATATATATATATATATATATATATATATATATATATATATATATATATATTCATATATATATGTTTTGTATGTATATATATATGTGTGTGTGTATGTATATCTATATGTTTCTGTGTGTATGTATATATATATATATATACGTATATATATATATATATATATGTATATATATGCATATATATATGCATACCTATATGTATATATATATACATATACGTATATATATATATATATATATATATATATATATATATATATATATATATATATGTATATATATACATATAGGTACGCTTGTGAGATGTATGGTACACATATATACTAATTCAATGTTGATTACTTTACAAAAAAAATATTGTACATACATTACCAAAACTACAATGCTTCTTTTCCATGAAATCGCCATCGATGTCTATTCATTTGTCTTATCAATGGATGGGTGCATAAATACCCCCCTCTCGGAACGTGGTCAGTCAGTAAAAGATCAATATAGATTATAGACGCTGTGATATGGAGATTTGGTCTTCCGTAGTCGGTGAGGGGGGGGGGCTTGAAATCTTCAAAAAGTGATTGGAATACCGGAAATTAACAAGTCGTGTCTTTATTCAATTTACTTGACGCCACGTTCTTCGAAGAGGGTATTTATACGCTCGTCCACCGATCTGACAAGTGGTTCCATTTTGTTTGCGATTACGTGGAAAAGTAACATTTTAGTTCACATTATTTTTGGTAAAGTAATTAACATGTTGGATTGGTAAATTGTATACGTATATATAATTGTATACGTATATATGTATATATATATATATATATATATATATGTGTGTGTGTGTGTGTGTGTGTGTGTGTGTGTGTGTGTGTAATATA
>CM042159.1:1502053-1534553 GCA_023376005.1 Doryteuthis pealeii | reverse complement strand
GTGCTTTCATTTTATTCAAATCACGTTCTTAATTGTTTATTCTATATTCTATAGAAAAGAAAGAAAGAAAAAATAGAAAGAAAAATGGGAGTAGTATTGAAAGAATAAAAAAAGACGTGAGTAAAGTTGAAAGAAAGAAACAAAAACAGAAATGTTGAAAGAAAGAAAGAAAGAAAGAAAGAACCCTATGGTGATTTGAGAAAAAGAAGGAGAGAAAAATAGGAGGAGTGTTGAAAGAAAGAAAGAAAGAAAGAAAGAGACGTGAGCAAAGTTGAAAGAAAGGAATAAAAACAGAAGTTTTGAAAGAATGAAAGAAGAAACAAAAAGAAAAGTTAAGGAAGGTTGAAAGAATGAAAGAAAGAAAAAAGAAAGAAAGAAAGAAAAAAAGTTGAGACAAATAGATAAATAGAGAATGAATGAAAAAAAAAACGAAAAAAAAAAAAACGAATGAAAATTGTTAGTGCAGAAGAATGGAACCAGAGAAATAAAAATGAAAGAACGATGAATATTGCTTGAAATAAGTCAATATTATTTTAAGCGACCGAAATTGAAGGTTGACTAAAACTGAAATGAAGCGATTTCAAAGATGAAAGCCATAACAGCCAGTCTTACCCATTTTTACGACACTAACAACTAAGAACTTTTTTCTTTGCCTCTGTTATTCTTACAGGCTCATTCAGTGTATTTACGATACCACCAATATTTGAATTACTGACACAGGCTATCCAGTCCCATATTTATTGACGATAGAAAAAAACCCATTGATCGACCTACAGATATAGAAAGGAGGTCTTTGATTTTATGAGCCCAACACCGGAGATCCCCGCCTATACCCCCACCTATTGAGCACTTAATTTATTTTCTTGGTTCTTTTGTTTGCATAAGAGCGACAATGGATTCTGCTTTTAGGGTTTCAAAGGACGGGGCTTGTTTATTTATCAATGGTTGGTTAATTAGCGGAAGTTTAATTCAGATCTCGCGAGAATAATCGAGATTTCTGTTTCCTTTCATTTTTATTTCATTTTATTTTGGTTATTTTTTATTCATTCATTTATTTATTTATTTTTGCTACAGCAGGAACCAATTAATTTCGGTATAATCGTTGATATTTGCTTAACAATTTTTAAATTGCTAGAATTCTAAATTAACAAAAAGAAAATTATTTATTTTAATTTTCTTTATTTTTCAACCAGAATTTAGATAATTTATTATTCCTCTTCTTCACAATGTTTACATTTGTGTATGACAGATTTAGTACACATGTATGCAGATTGTATATATACATACGAACACACACACACACACACACACACACACATATATATATATATATATAATATATATATTATATATATTATAAAATGCATATATAAATGAACATAATGTGCTCATCAAACTATATTGCTGCGTATACCTTGTGTATTTACTCCTGGTGGATTGACCCGTAGAAAGTGTCATAAGAAGTTGATACATTTAGAATACATATACATACATACATACATACATGAAGATAACATGGTGGGAGTAAATCCGACAGAATGTGGTAAGGATAAAGGAAAAATGGACAAAAAGAAATCACTTAAACAACTAGATGTGGAGAGATATATTTTCGTTCCGCGTTAAGCGGTACTTCTTCAGTCCGTTTATTAGAGAATTGTACATAATTTGTATTTATACAAATGTATGTACAATTCTTTAATAAACTTACCACATACATATAATGTATATATATATATATATATATATATATATATATATATATATATGTGTGTGTGTGTGTGTGTGTGTGTGTGTGTGTGTGTTTGTGTGTGGGTTTGGGTGTATGGGTGCGTGTGTATGTGTACATCACAATGTTTACATTTATATGACATTTAAGTGTACATATATGTGGAGTACATACATGCATATATATAGAGAGACTGCTTGATATATATATATATATATATATATATATATATATATATATATATATACAGAGAGAGAGAGAGAGAGAGAGAGAGAGATTGAGAGAAATTGAGAAATTGAGAGAGAGAGAGTAATAGATAGATAGATATGAATAATCAAGATGGATAGATAAATAGATAGATGAATAATCAGATAGATAGATAGATAGATAGTGTGGGTTTGGATTTGGGTGGGTGGTGTGTGTGTGTGTGTGTGTGTGTGTACATTCTAATGTCTACATTAATATGACATATATATGACATATAAGTGTACATATATGTGGATTACATACATATATGTATATGGATTGATTGATATTAACAGTCATATATATATATATATATATATATGTATATTATATATATATATAAATATATATACGGAGAGAGAGAGGAGGCAATTGATAGAGAGAGAAATAGCTAAATAGATAGATGTGAATAGTCAAGATATATATATATATATATATATGTAGATAGATAAATAGATAGATAAATAGATAGATGAATAGATAGATTAATAGATAGTCAAGATAGATAGATAGATAGAGAGATAGAGAGATAGATGAATAGTCGGAAAAATAGATAGGTGGATAGATATATATAGATAGATTGCACTTTCTTTAAAAGGTTATCAACATTTCGAAAATCTTCTTAACAGTTGCAATATTTTGCACTAAATGCTTGATCTTTCAATTCCGCCCCCCCCCGGCTTCCATCGCCACCCCCACCACCCTCTGCGTTCAAACGGTGCAACAAACACGAGGTGTTAATTGCCGTTCAGATTGATTGAAATGTCAACGAGGTTTTCCCCCCGAGGAATTGGAAAATAAATATGCAACACGAACCGGGAAACGAATAAGACAACACGGGCAAACCTTCCCACCGTCTCTCTCACTCACTCTGTCTCACTCACTTGGGTTCTGTGTGTGTGTGTGTGTGTGTGTGTGTGTGTGTGTAACTTTCTCGCTCTCATTTGCGTTCTCTCTCATATTCTCATCTCTCTCTCTCTCTCTCTCTCTCTCTCTCTCTCTCTCTCTCTCTCTCTCTCTCTTCTCAGTAGCTCTGTCTGTCTGTCTGTCTGTCTCAGTAACTCTCTCTCTCTCTTCCTGTCACTCTCTCTCTCATTCTCACTTGTTCTCTCTCTCTCTCTCTCTCTCTCTCTCTCTCTCTCTCTCTCTCTCTCTCTCTCTCTCTCTCTCTCTAATAGATAGATAGATAGATAGCTCTGTCTCTCTCTCTGACCCATCTATCTTTCGCTTTTAGTCTCTCTCTCTCTCTCTCTCTCTCTCAGTAACCCCCCCTCTCTCTCTTTCTTTAACTCTCTCCCTCATTCTCATTTGTTCTCTCTCTCTCTCTCTCTCTCTCTCTCTCTCTCTCTCTAGATAGCTCTGTCGCTCTCTCTCTCTGATACACCTATTCTTTCGCTTTTAGTCGCTCTCATTCTCTCTCCTTCTCTTTCTCTTTCTCTCTGTCTCTGTCTCTGTCTCTCAGTATATCTGTCTTTCTGTATGTCTCTCTCTAGCTTTCTTGCTCTCACTTGCTCACCTCTCTCTCTCTCTCTCTCTCTCTCTCTCTCTCTCTCTCTCTTCTCTCTCTCTCTCTCTCTCTCGTATCAGTTTTCTTTTTCTGCATCCAGGTATAACACATAAAATGAAAAATTATTGTTAATGAAATCTCATTAAATGAAATTGAGTTTATTGGTCTCGTGACATGAACGAGAACACAGGAAAAATAAACACAACTGTATTCCCTATGATATTTAAAAAACAAAACATAAATTAATGTTTTGTTTCTTTAGTTAAAAAACAAAACAAAAAAACCAATGAGATTTCTTTTGCGAAAAATGAAGAAAATAATTAATTCTTTCTTTTTGTAAATGAAATATTTCTTTTTAATTCTTTTCTTTCAATAATGTTATAGTAAATTATTGCCAAAATATTTATGTTGAAATCGAGGAATGCTCACAGCTGGTCTTTCGATTGTCATGACGAGTAAAACAAAAAATGTATATTTTTATAAAAGAAAGAAAGAAAGTTGATGGACAATGCACACACACGACGAGGTTGAGTCAAAAAGTAATGCCATTTGTTTTCATTTTAGATGAAGTTCAGGAAACAGAGAAACCAGCCCAGATAGCGACATAAAATAGAAGACCCAGTCAAATAGGTGTAAGATATGTGCGAGCGTATGTCAAAGAGTAATGCCATTTTCTTTATTTCTTTTATAAGACTAAGGGGCCTACATTTAGACTTTAACGAGGCTCAGAGCAAGATTCCGATGAATAAGACCCAACTTTTCCAATCGACAATGTCCCTCTTTCTGCATGACAATGCTCGACCACACACAAGCATGAGAACAAGGGAGAAAATCACCTCATTCGGGTGGACAACTTTACCGCATCGTCCATACTCACCAGATTTAGCGCGTTCAAACTATCATCACCTCGATCCCATGAAAGAGGGTTTGAAAGGAAAATATTATTCCGGTGATGCGGAAATTAAATCTGTAGTGAAGAAGTGGCTCAAAGAACAGTCAACAGAATTTTACGGGGCAGGGATACATGCTCTCATTCGAAGGTGGAACCTTGCTATTGAGAGAAACAGTGACTATATGGAGATGTAGGGATGGGATCGACAGAGGACCAGCTTCATTTTAATGTATGATATGATACATGTTCCTGCGTTGGTAATTATACCTGTCCTAAACAAAATGACATTACTTTTTGACTCACCCTCGTAGACGCAAAAACCGGGAGTAGTGAGGACTGCGACATCGTTGTACGTGAGTTCGAACGACAGTCGGGCTATTACGTTTACTTTCGAACTGGTAGTCCTCGAAAAGGTATGGAAGCCTTGCCCCCCCCAACTATGGGTTAAACATTACCACTAGTGTTCTAAAAGTTGTTCTTGGTGTAAAGGTTACCGTGGTAGGGAATGGACACAATGAACCGAGTTCAAATCTTAGACGAGGCTATTTGCATTTCACGTGGTGCTGATACTCCTGGGAAAGGTTTGCAACTAACTATTCTACAAAAAGTAGGAAAAACTGGGTTTTTGTTATAGAAATCAGTCTGGGAGAAGGAAAATACTGAATTCAAACCTATCAAATTCCCGCTTGTTGACTTGGACAGGAGAATACGCCGACCGCACCACAGCAGAGGGGTAAGAAAATTTTCCCCGAATGGGAGGTACCTTTTGGTTGTGTGTGGCGACCCGTAATGACTGAGGACAGGATCGGAATCAATCCGTGACCCATGTGATTAGTGGTCTCGTGACATGTCCCATTTTGACCCTTATGTTCATGTCATGCCCTCTCACAAATAAGAAGATCCTGACTGTATTCTTCAAATTACTCTTATGTCAAACACTCAATCCTTTTTATGATATGAGCGCTAGAAGGCAGCGACCGAGGATTAAACACCAGTTTACTAATTCTGCTTATTTAATTAATAATTTGGCATTACATCACACCATTACGGTTGATGTGCCTTTAAAAGAAGAACAATTTTATTGGTTGTTGATTTTACGGCATATCAACACTTTTTGTGTTATTGGCCGAACCAAGTCATTTTGATAAACAAAAGACTGGTTGCTTACAGTACATGCTGTTGCTTAAGTGGTCACCGAATTAAGTATTCACAGGCTCATCGCTGCTTAACTTCAGTGATCTATTGGGAATCGGTGCTTTCAGCGTGACTTGGTTCTTTTGTTTTACGGCATACAAACCCTTTTCGGGTAATTTAATACCGAATCAAGTCATTACAATACCTGCTGTTGCTTAAGTGGTCAGCTAATAAAGTATCGAACAGGCTCATCTCTGCTTAACTTCGGTGCATTCAACGTGACTTGACCGTAATCCCCAGATTTTTATATTTGGGTTCTTATAGTACATGTTGTTGCGAAAATATGGAAAAAAGAACTAAAAAATAAATCCAAAATCATTTTTAACTTTCTTTCTGACGAGGAAAGATTTAAAAACCCAGCAAACATTGCAATTAAAATCACAATATAAAAGATATCTAGTTGTCACCTATGCTTCCAATTTCACTTGACATGTCGATGTATAATGAGATAGCTAGATGAATAAATGGATAGATAAATAGATAGATAGATTGTTTAATGCACATGCACATATCAATATATATATATATATATATTATATATATATATATATAATACACGCACACACACACACACAACACACACACATATATATATATATATATATATATATAGAGAGAGAGAGAGATAAATAGATAGAGAGAGGGGGTAATCGTTTAATACACATGCACATATCAATATATAATGAGATGGATGGGTAGAGAGATAGATAGATAGATAGATAGAGAGAGAGAGAGAGAGAGAGAGAGAGAGAAAGAGAGAGAGTTAAATTGTTTAATACATATACACCTATCAATATATATTGATATAGATAGATGGATAGATAGATAGGTAGAGGGAGATAGAGAGAAAGAGAGAGATTGTTTGATACACATACACATATCAATATATAATGAGATGGATGAGTAGATAGATAGATATATAGAGAGATAGAGAGATAGATAGATAGAGAGAGAGAGAGAGAGAGAGAGAGAGAGAGAGAGAGAGAGAGAGAGGGAGAGAGAGAGAGCTTCAAATTGTTTAATACAGATATACCTATCCATATTGTTATATAGAGATAGATAGATAGATATATAGATATAAACAGACTGAGATATATAAGACATCCCATTGTAAGTAAGCTTGTCTCCCAAATCAATTACAACTGAATAGTAAGTTCGATCCCCGCCGGATGCGACATTCATCAAATCCTATATGTGGCAAATAGATAGATAGATAGATAGATAGATAGATCTAAACACAAAATAGACAGATAAATATGAATAGGCTGATAGATAGATAGATAGATAGATAGATAGATAAGAGTATCGATAGATAGATAGATAGATAGATAGATATTGACTGAGATGGGAACGCATTTAAATATAAAGAATGACAGAACGATTGAGGTGGATAGATAGACAGATAGATAGATAGATAGATAGATAAGAAGTAGATAGATACATAAATAAATAGAGATAGATAGATAAATAGATAGATAAGAAGTACATAGATAGATAGATAGATAGATAGATAGATAGATAAGAAAATAGACATAAGAAAAGGAACCTACCTGATAATGGTGGTCCACTCAGCGCTCCAAGACCCTGAAAGCATATTGTAAGTCCAAACGAACTGGATATTCTATCTTGTCCAAGAAGCTCTGTAAGCATCACTGCTTTTTGTGACACATTGATCCCATTGAGGACACCGTAAACTGCGCAGAGGATTCCAAATTCGGTAAATGTTTCCATAAACGGACAAAGGATAATTAGCACAGCGATTAGGAATACATTGATGTTATACATGAACCGTCTATATTTTTGCACCGGCTTACAATCTAGTATAAAGCCGGCACTGATCTTCGCCAGGGCGTCAGCAACGCCCAAATTGAGATAAGGTAGGCTGCCTGTATATTGCCCAGACCTTTCTCTTTACCAAGGGCTGGAACGAAGACTGCCGATGACTGCGAGCCGAGTGTAAAAAGACAGAGGCTAGAGCCGAATATTAGAAACAGAGGGTCCTTCAACAGGGACCAGTCGATTAGGACCTTTTTGTCTTTTGCAGTTTTTTTGCTCGGGTTACTCTTGCACCTTGACGCGCAACACGTATACGTACTACCCTGAGTGTTGTGATTCTTTTTATTGCAGCAGTCGAATACATTACAAAATTTCCATCGCACCCGTGTGTCTCCCTCTTCGACGGATTCCTGCGATTCGACGAGGTGCCCGCCGTTTCTGATATTCTCGTTAACGTCCTGGGTATCCTTGAGGGGAGTGTTCGTCGTGATGGTAGTATCTGTTGTATCCATAGACAGAATCGTCGTAGGCGTTGTCGGTTCGATGTAGGCGTCGTATGACGGTGAGAACCGTTCGCCATCCTTCCGGACCGGCTGCGCTAAGCTATCTATCTCAGGATCGTGGTTGTTTTTAAGGCAGATCTCTGGTCTACAAAAAAGCGAGAGCAAAAAGAAGAGACATTAAGATAAGAATAATTACTATAACTAGTTTTTTTTATTTAAAAAACACCATCCGGGCGATGTAAAAATAGATTTTTGAAATATATTGTCTGAGGGGTGGGAGTTAAAAATTCAATGTCAGCGAGTTTGTAACCTAAGTAAGTAAAATCATCAAATTCATTAAAGGATTAAAAAATGAAACAATTTGAAATGTAAACTTTAAATATGTATTAAAATGAAACAAACTATATATAGATATATAATACCAGTCATGTATTTATTAAAACTTGTTTTAAAAAACAATGAGGACTTATCTAATGTTGCATGTTCAAATTTTCAGTGTTATGACGATTTTGGGTAATGTGACGTAAGTAGTGACGTAATTTTTGTTACGGATAAAAACCGGAAGCGAATCTCCATTATTAATAGATATAATGAAATATACAAAGGTTATCCCAAAGATGAGGTCTCCCAAATATTTAAAAATCATAGAAACGATGATTGTTTATTGTCAATGATGTTTACATCACTGTAAATTTTCAACATTAATCTATTTTTCTACATAATCGCCATTTCATTCAATGCAGTTTTCGTATTCTCATGACATATAAGCTTGCCACCCTGTTGGTGAGTAAACGTTGCCCTGAAGAAGATCGCTTTTTGTATACTTAAATTCCATGTTTCTCTATTATTATTATTTTATTTTATTTTGTATTCAAAATAATAGTAAATAGAATACAATGTATACAAGAACAGACACTTGGCCGAAACACGTGTCGGCATTTCAATAAATGATTTTTATCCATACAACATTTTCTTTACATTTATCTTTCAACATAATTGTCAGATTCACTTCTATTTTTCTCACTCACACACACACACACACACACACACACACACACACACACATATATATATATATATATATATATATATATATATATAAGAATGATAGATTTTTGACAGATACATCGATAAAAACACATAGATATATGGATATATAGATAAATAGATTGAAGCAAGATAAGAACAAGATGGATAGATAGATAGATAGATAGATAGAATGTTAAAAACGTTAGTTTTACTTACTGCGTGACTGGAGGTGAACGATAAAGGCTACCGCTGAAACACAAGAACGGTGCAACAGCCACGAGGATGAGCATAGACTTGTAAAAATCATGTTCAGTGAAGAAGAGCTGTAAAATTGGTGGTACAACCAACATTCCAAGTCCGCTCCCAGCACTGGCCACACCAAACGCCGTACTCTTGTGGTTCTCGAAATACATAGTCACGATCACCACGCTTGGGGTATAGGCAAACGATTTTCCAACACCTGAAAATAAAAACAAAGAATTTGAGTTAAACTTTCGTCATAAGATTTTTTAGTATTCAATTCATTTTCCCCTGGTATCCAGAAAGAGCATTGTGTCACAGCTTCGTTGCTAGTAGGGTTTTGAATTCAGACAAGTTGTCTTTCCAAGTCTAAAGCGCCAAATCTACCTTATTTATCTATAACTGGGTGAAGAAGAAAGGGATTTATGTCTGTTGGACGCACAACAATTTTGTGTTTTTTTCTTTGTTTTTTTTTTTTTTTTTTGCAGTATATGTTTATAATATTAAATCAGTGGAACCTCGGTTCTCGAACAACTCTGAAGTCGAAAAAGTCAGAGTTCGAAGTGATCATTTGAGTTAAAAAAAAAAAGGCTCATTTTTCGAACACGTTTTCGGACTTCGACCAGCCGAGTCGAGTCAATGAAAACAAAAGTCGCGCGAATGACTGCCGAGGCAGACGGAAGACCGTGGAACGGCTGGTCTAATATACCCAAATAGCATCAGTTAGCTCTGGTCGCTATCTTGAACAAGTGTCTTATATTGTTTTTGTGCAGGTTCTTCGCTTCATCTTGAATTTTAAAAAGCTCTATACAAAAGCTTTTGGTGGAAAAATATCATGCTGTTTAGACACACGTTTTCAATATTATATATGAACAGACAATAGATATATATATATATATATATATGAACAGATGATAGATAGATAGATAGATATAATTTTAATCAATAAAGTTGTTTAGATAGAGAAATGTGAATAGAGTTAGATACATATAAACAGACTGAGATAGCTAGCTAGATATGGAGAAACTGAGACATGTAAACAAGTAAGATTTAATCAATGTGGTCAGGTTTAGATCGATATGATCAGGCTGAAATAGATAAATTGTTAAGTTTCAGATAAGATGAATAGTATTAAAAAATGTAGGCACATAAATAGGTATTCGTCTGATGGCCAAGAACGTATATATTCCACTTTACACATATTTCTTATAGGGAATATTGTTTCAGTTTTCGAACAAATCGGTTCTCGAACATAATCTTGGAACGAATTATGTTCGAGAACCGAGGTTCCAGAGTATGATGATACTACATAAACATACTCCGTTTTAGCTTAGTCGGTAGCAAGGTTCTTAGTTCGATACTGGCCCTTACCAACTCACGGCATGAGTACACATAGATTGGATCTGTGCGGTAAAGTAGGAATCCGATGGTAGGTGTGACGTTCAACCTCAGATACAATACAATCTCCTTGGTATAGGGATAAGGAGCCACTCTGCTGATTTTACTTTTACTAACTAGCCGTAGGTAGATATTTACGTAACCCATTCGCCACGGGTAGGATGTGACACAAGGTCTCAAGTGTGGGGCATACAGCGAAGATTGAAGTCATTATTAAATTGTCACAGATCTGTGAGACAAGATTGCAAACCATTACACCACGATTAGACGTCCTTATTATTCCAACCCATTTGACACGGGTAGGGTTAATTAAAAAGGGATGGCTTAGCTCAATTAATAGAGCACCTGAATAGGAATCGCTAGGTTCTGAGTTCAATACCGGTCCTCGCCAACTCAGAGTAGCACAGATTGGGTGATCTAATCTGTGCGGTAAAGTAGGGAGCTGCCGGTAGGTGTGGCGCTCCACCTCAGCAAAAAATAATATCCCTGGTCTAGCGCTAGCGAAAAGAGGAATGACTCGTTCGCTGTCGGCTGATACCGACAATAGGCCACTAAGTCAACTTAACTTACTTACAGGGTGTTCTTTGTAGGTTCGTAGTATCTTGTTGATTGTGTTTTTATCCATTCCGACGTTATGAAGAGTAATATATTGGGTAATTCCCCCAAATAGAGGGGTTCAAAAATTGAGGAAAACCGGATGAAGCACAAACAACTTAATTCAATTGATATTTCGTCTCGGTATGAGAATAGGAGTGCTATCAACACACACACACACACACACACACACACACACACACACACAAACAAACAATCACACACACACACACAACAAACAAACAATCACACACACACACACACACAATATATATATATATATATATATGTGTGTGTGTGTGTGTGTGTGATTGTTTGTTTATATATATATATGTATGCTGGACAGTGCTGGAGAAGTAAGGATGGAATCATAAGTGATGTCCTCCAGTGGAAACCAGCATATGGACATGCTAGTGCGGGTCGTCCAGCAAAGTCCTACAGTGACCGGCTCTGTGCAGATCCTGGATGATGCTCGGAGGACCTGCTGGAGACAATGATAGGGACGGTTGAAGAGATATTTTTAATGGATATCTGTGCAGCACGCGCGACATCATCATCATCATAATGATAATATACATATATATATATATATATATATTATATATATGGGGGGTGTATTTGGGCAGCATTCTTTCATTTATGCATGTTGAATTAAACAAAAGACACATCTCCTCTTTAACAATTTTATTCGTGATCTTTTCAAGTTTTCTGTCTAACTTTTTAATATTAATATAATTTGAAAAACTGGAACACATCACCCCTGATGATGGCACTTCGAAGTGCCGAAAGTACTCGGGACCTGTATTTTGGTGAACTAATCCACTAATTCCACCCAAATATAAATAAGTTGGCCAGAAAACTTGAAAAGATCACAAATAAAATTGTTAAACAGGAGATGTGTCTTTTGTTTAATTCAACATGCATATATATATATATATATATATATATATATATATATATATATATATATATATATATATCAGAGGGAGGCACAAATAGACCATTCTAAGCGAATACAAAAGCCTTTTTGTCTCTCTTTATATTTCAAGATCGGTTCATTTTAAACATCTGGTGAATGGTTTATTGCTTTTCAATCAGGAAAATGTTTGGCTCGTGTCAGCTATGTGTGTCAGGCAAAAAAGACTCCTTGAACACAGGGTCTTAGTAAATAAACAAAATGTGCGGTACTGTCTGCGTTGGTGGCATATATACAAAAATATAAGAAAAGAATTAAATTGGTGGCACTTGATATATTTGGTTAAACGTTTATAAAGAGGGTTAGATTAAAGTATAAAAAAATCGATTTTTTTTTACTAAAACAAAGATTTAATTCATTGTGGAGCGGCCATTATCATGGGAATAAATGTCGGTTTGACTGAGTCTTTAGTTGAAGGCTTCTAAATAGCTCTCTCTCTCTCTCTCTCTCCTCTCTCTCTCTCTCTCTCTCTCTCTCTCTTTATCTCTCTCTCTCTATCTCTTTCTCTCCATCTCCATCTCCCCCTCTCTCTCTCTCTCTCTCTCTATCTATCTATCTATTTCTATCTTTTCTCTCTTTCTCTCTCTCTCTCTCTCTCTCTCTCTCTCTCTCTCTCTGTATATTATATATATATATATATATATATATATATATATACTCATCCAGAGAGACCGTGTTTCGATGTTTCATGTCTCTTCAAAGTGGCTAACTTAGCAAATACTTCTAACCGGGATAGAAACCCGACTGATTTTTCAATTCCAATTCCTTAAATCCTCTGCCTTCAGCAGCTACCAGTAAGAATCAGAATTTAACTGATAAATTCATATATATGTATATATGTTACGGTCACTAAATAGCTCAACTCCGTAAATAACAGGGAAACGCTAACGGTGAACGTCAATAAATTACCCTTCCAGAGAGCTCTACCAGGTTTGGAGATATATATATATATATATATATATATATATATATATATATATATATAATAAAACATGGTTTGTTTGGAATGGCTTTTTGCCGACAATTTTTGGGAGAATAAGTGCTTAATTGGAGTCGTATCTAATTTTGAAAATTAATTAATTAATAATGAATTAGGCGGGAATAATTTAAAATGGCTAAACAAATCGAGAAAAATCAATCTCTGTATGTACATTTTGGCCTATTAATTAATAATGAATTAGGCGTGTAATAAAAGTCACTAGAAGAGGAATATTAACCTACTCTAAACAAATCATAAAATCTAAGAAGTCCGTTTGGTGTAGACGTTATGGGATCGGCCTGTCAGCTTGGCAGTCCGGTTTCAAATCACGCACAGGGCGGTCTTCCGATCTATAGCTCTGCTGATGAGGCCTAATAGGCCGAAATGTACATACAGAGATTGATTTTTCTCGATTTGTTTAGCCATACATTTAAATAGGTATTCCCGGCTAATTCATTATTAATTAATTAATTTTCAAAATTAGGTACGACTCCAATTAAGCATATATATATATATATATATATTACTTAATCAGTTTTTCTTCTTTATAATCTTCAGCTGTCAACGTTCAAGTGTTTTGTTTTCCATACATTGGGATTTAGAAAGTAAAGAAAATGTTCACAAGCGCATTCAAACATTTCGTCCCCAGGGGTATTGTTGGTTGGGGTGATCTTTTGTTTGGAGCGAGTTTTATTCGGTTAGAAGTTTACCGAAAACAACAAGAAGACAGGAACGTCTATACTTGAAGATCATAAAGAAGAAATATAACTTGATGCCAAAATACACAATATGCATACATATATAATTGGGCCATGCTGACTGTAAAGATCGCCATGATTCTCTCTTGCCATCAACTTCTATGAGAGGAAGGCCCCGAAACGGTGCACATTCTATCCTGAAGACCCCCAAGCCAAATAAATATAATATCAAAAACAAACAAAACAAAAGAATCCTGGAATTGAACTTCTCGTCGGTTTTGCTATTGGAATGAGCATTCTACAGCCCGCTCGCTTTCTGGTGAGTTTCCCTTACTTATCAAGTAACTTCTTCTTCTCATCAGATCATTTCAGACAGCAAAGATCACCATGATTCTCTCTTGCAATCTGCTTCTATCGGTCATCGCTTCTTGCTGGTATTCCACTCAGCATCTAGAATCCGCACAGAGATGATTGATGTAGGGTTTTGCTCGTCGGTCTACACTAGTGAAATTGTCCACTTGTGAGTTTTTCCTTAGTTATCCAACAGTATCCAGCATGTCTTTTTCATCTTACTTGGGTGTTTTTTTGGTAGGAGGTAAGCGGCTGCTTTTATGTGGGGTGCTGCGTCCAATATTGGCTGAAAACAGCACGCAGCAACCGTGTGTAGTTCTCATCTTGTTTTTCTTTTTCTTTCTTAAAGCGTTTCGTTAAAGTCCAAGTAGAGCAGCCATATAGTAACACTGAGAGAGAGAGAGAGAGAGAGAGAGAGAGAGAGAGAGAGAGAGAGGGGGGGGCGAGATCTAGATGTGGATAGTATAGACACAGTTTGGTTCTTGGTGACTGGTCAGTTTCTCCTCTATGTGATCACCAGACCAAGTGGCTCCCACGTGGTTGTTATGCTTATCTGTTGTGTGGAACAATATAACGTAGACACATTCACGTATACACACAAACACACACAGATATATCTGTATATTTAATTATAAAAAATCATTTCTCAATATTTAATCAGATATATTAAAAATGGACACCATATATCCATATACATATATATATATATATATATATATATATATATATATATATATATATATATATATATATATATATATATTTATCAACCCCTCCGCACGAGCAGGAGTGACACAAGGTCAGTTTCTTAAGCGGAGTTCAACAAGTTTGAATTCAGAGTTTTCCTTCTTCCTAGATCGGTTGCCTAACTAAGTTTAAAGAGACCAGCCTGTACTACTATTTACCCATAGCTGGAGGGAGAGTAGTATTCATACCATTCCCAAGGGTATTAGCGCTAAGTAAAATGCAATTACCATGTCCAAGATTTGAACTCGGAGCGACGAGTCTATTTCACATGAAATAATCATTACACCACGCGCTTCCATAAATATACACACACACACACACACACAACACAAACACACACACCCATATATATATATATATATATATATAGAGAGAGAGAGAGAGAGAGAGAGACAGACAGACAGACAGACAGACAGACAGAGAAAGAAATGATGAGAGAGAAATAGAAAGAAATACACAGATTAATAGATAGATTAATACCTTATACATATTCTAAACACACAAACATATATATATGTGTGTGTGTGTGTGTTTGTGTGTGTGTGTGTGTGTGTGTGTGGTTAAGTGACTCTAAATATTTACACATGCGCATAGACTAATTTCTCAATTAACACTTGTTGTTTTTTTATTTAGTCTCTACTTACCACCAATGACGCCAAAACTCACGTAGAGGTATTCAATTTTGGTCATGTGAGAAGTGATGAAGAAGCCCACTGCCAAAATGACACCGCCGGAAATAGCAACAAAGCGGCAAGAGAATCGGTTACAGAGGGCGCTGGCGACTGGACCTGAAAGTAAAACAAAACGACACTTTCAATTATCGAGTTACGAAAAGTATATATAAAAAAAAATGTACATCATGAGTGGTAAAAAAAAAAAAATTTTGAAAATGAGGCATTTGAAAATTTTAATTAATCTCTCATTTTATGTGTAATATGATTTCGAGGCAGCCGTTTTGTGTTAGTATTTTCCCAATAAAATAATTGTTTGGCGTCCAGATACAATCTTTACTTTTTACTTATTTTTTTTTTAATTTTTAAGTCATTCATTAGATGTGACAACTTTTGGGTACCACCGGTAACTTTTCTCCATATTCAAAACACATTTTTGTAAACATTGTTAATCTACCCCTCATCCTCACAGCTATTGGTTTAAAAGTACCAAACTGCAATTCTACAAGGTTGGTTTTGGCATTAGATAGCCCATGAAGGTTGATATGCCACTAAAGTAACCAGACTAAACAAAGCAAAACTTATATATATATATATATATATATATATATATATATATATAAAGATAGACCTAATGAGTCAGATATACCTACTAATAGTTTCGCTTAGAGCTCTTCAGGGCAAAGATCTGACTTTGTTATTGAGCCCTCTTTACTTTTTAGCTTTATAATATCCTGGCGGTTTTTATATATATATATATATATATATATATATATATATATATATATATATATATATATATATATATATATTGTTATTTCTTTTGGACAATTATTATAGTATCAATTATTTTCGTTTGGTACAACTATCTTGGTCTTTTTTTTTTTTTTAATTTTTTGGGTTCCCCATGTGATGTTTCGTAGTATATTTTTACAATCAAACTATTTGCCAGGTTTTTTCTTACCACAAGGGTTTACCAACAAGGTTGGTATATATATATATATATATATATATATATATATATATATATATATATATATATATATATATATATATATATATATATATATCATTGCCATTCCTCGCATGTCCACTCTGATGCGAAGTGGTAGTACCTGTTAGGATCATATCTATGGGTGTAATGACAAACGATAACATCATTAGATTTTGCAAAGCTTTACTCTACTTAGAATAATTGGTACACTTATTGAGAGTTTATATAGTCTAGTATTCACTAGGTAAAAGGGAGGTAATAAAAAGATAGTCGAGATAACTCTCAATTACTTATTACAATGAATTTAGCAGATAAAAAATAACATTTTTACAAATTGATTTAAAAATTTCAAGAATAAATAAAACGAAACGCGTTGGGTATGAAATAACCCAACGGGTTGACATGCCATAAAATGCAACCAACTTAGTTAAAAACTAAGCTTGATCATAAAGATAAAACTGATTTCTGATGAAGTAATTTTATTTTTCTCAGTGACGGTGATTTCGATCGAGGGGTAGATGGATGTGACTAGAAAGAAACGTTATAGAAACATTAGCGGTCAAAATTACTTAGTGATACAATGGGAAAATGGCGGACCGGCGATATCGTGAAAGTGGGTGTAACTAGAGAGTGAGGCAGACGTTTATGCTGTGAGGACTCGGGTTAAGATTAATGGCGAAAAATGAAAGCAAAGAAATGTCGCATATACAATACAGTGAAACTCTAGTGCAGGAGAAGTTAGAAGTGAATGGTGTATAAAAAAAAGGTAGGGGGGGGGTAAGAAATATGCATTGACATAAAAGCGATTGCATATATTAGAGAAATGGGAAATCAAGGCTGATAAAAAAAAAATGGAAGACGGAGAGACGTTGACTTTTCAAGAAAGGAGACGACACATGGAGCGAAGAAAGAAAGAAAAAAAACAAGAAAGAAGAGGATAAAGGAAAGAAAGAAAGATACAACGAAAAGAAAGAAAAAAAGAGCAAAAGAAAGGTTAAAAGATAGAAATAGAGAAAGAAACGAAAGAAAGGATTAAAAGGGAAAAATGAAAAAGAAAGAAAAGATTAGAAAAAAGACGAAATGGTTTAAAACAGATGAAATAAAGAAAGAAAGTAATAGAAAGAAAGAAAGAAAGAAAGAAAGAAGCGGTAAGAAAGAAAGAAGTGGAAAGAAAGAAAGAAATTTGATAAAGAAATAAAGAGTTATATAACAGACAGTAAGAAAGAAAAAGCAAAGATAAAGGAAAAGAAAGATAAACAATAAAAAGAAAGAAAGAACGGAATAGATGAAAAGAAAGAAAGAGTTAAGATAAAAGAAAGAAGAAAGAGAAGAGATAGAAATGAATAAAATATCATATACATAAGAAGAAAGGGTTAATATAAAAGAAAGAAAAAGAAAGAAAGAAAGAAAGAAAGAAAAAAAAGAAAAAGTTAGAAGAAAAGAAAGAAAACAAAGAAATAAATAGAAGATTAGAGGAAAAGAAAGAAAGAAAGGGTTGATATGGGAACAAAAAGAAACGAAATAAATAAATGGAAGGGACAAAGGAAATAAAGAGCGCCAATCAATAAACAAAAAAGAAAGAAAGAAAGAATTAATCAATGAGGAAAAAGGAAAGAAAGAAAAGGGACAAAAGAAAGAAAGAAAGAAAGAGACAATAAATAGTCACAAAAAGAAAGAAAGAAAAAGAAAGAAAGAAAGAAAGAGCTAATAAAAAAAAACAAGGAAATAACAAAGACAGAAAGGAAATAACAGAAAAAGAGAAAAAGAGAAAAAGAAAGAAAGAAAGAGTCAATCAATAAACAAAAAAAGAAAGAAAGAGAAAGGAAAGTTCTAATAGATTCCGAAAGAGAAAAGACATGTTTAACAATTCAGATTTGTTGGTTATCTCGTCGAGAGCTGTTTTACATATTCGACACTGGAGTCATCGGGATTTCTTTTTCTTTCTTTCTTTCTTTCTTTCTTTCTTTCTTTCTTACTTTCTTTCTTTTTTTAAAAATTTTTGTTTTTTAATCTAAATATTTCTTTTTGTTTTTCCGTTCTTGTTTTGACGTCTACCCCTCAGGCCATGCGGCCGGCCGGGCGGTCGGTCGGGCGGCCGGGAACGTGTAGTGCACTACAAATGGACTTTTGAATACTTGAATTTATTTCTTTTCACATTGTCCAATTTCGAGTACATTTGCGCGTGAACCGGCATTTAAATAGACGGCATTATTTCCAACCGGGCAACTGACACCAACCGGCTATTTTACAAATAGAATACTAAGCATATCAGCTAGATCTTTTTTGGGGGGAGGGAGGGGGGTGAAGTCATTATTTTACCTGACGCTTTTTCTATACCTTGCATTAGGGAACCGGCATTTAGGAATAGGGACCCCATATGATAAGGGGTCCAGTCTAATTAATTTCTCGCCATGATTTTCGTTCGTATTAAGCCATTATTAAAACTGAAGTAAGACTTTAGACTATAGATAAGTCCCCGTAGGAACAACGGTTAACAAGATCTTACAGGCTATTAATGTTGATCCTCACTGGGTGTCCAAAACTAGTGGCCTTCCTCCATGAATGTATTAGATTACTGTTGCATAGCCTGTTTTTTTTTTTGTTGTTGTTGTTTTTTCTTTTTCTTCTCTTCTTATCATACGAGTGTCAGTCAAAAGGTAATGCCATTTCGTTTAGGACAGGTATAATTACCAACACAGGAACATGTATCATACATCAAAAGGAAGCTGGTCCTCTGTGGATCACATCCCTACTCCTCCACATAGTCACCGTTTCTCTCAATAGCAATGTTCCACTTTCGAATGAGAGCGTGTATCCCCGCCCCGTAAAATTTTGTTGACTGTTCTTTGCGCTACTTCTTCACTACAGATTTCACTTCATCGTCACTGGAATAATGTTTACCTCTCAAACCCTCTTTCATGGGACCAAAGCGATGATAGCCTGAAGGCGCTAAATCTGGTGAGTATGGAGGATGTGGTAAAGTTGTCCACCCGAATGAGGCGAATTTCTCCTTTGTTGTGATGCTTATATGTGGTCGAGCATTGTCATGCAGAAGGAGGACATTGTCGATTGGCAAATGGGGACTTTAGATGCTTGCTTTGAGCCTCGTTAATGTCTCAATGTAGGCCTAGTTTTATTTATTTTAAAATTCACATGAAATAAAGAAAATAGCATTACTTTTTGACTCACCCTCGTACATATCCTGTGAAAAAAGGTTTAGTGACCCCTGCATTGTGCAAATACTCTTGGGAAATGTAGGTATTCACAGGTAGGATATGACACAAGATCAAAGGTATAGGTAATTTAGCGATGATCGAACCCGCTATTAAATTGTAATAGATCCGTGATTCTAACTTACCATTACACCATGATGTGATGCCCTCACCCTTGGGAAAGATATACATCCAGCTTTTCTCCCTCCAGCTATGGGTAAATTGTAGTGTAGACTTAGCTCTTTGACATTAGCTCTTTAACCTTAGCTCTTTAACCTTGATATGGCAACCACTCTAGGAGAAGGAATATTTTGAATTCAAAATTGTTAAAAACTGCTTTAAAATGAGCCTGTGTCAATCCTGCTCATGCGGAGGGGTTGGGTAAATACATTCTATTTACTCGTGTCTGTCTGTTTGTTGCGAGTATACATTTTATGGAACTTAATACATTTAAGTATTTTTCTTCTGTTTCATTGGAATTCTTTGTATCATTTGCTGATTTGTGTCCGTTTATTTCTGCCCCACCCCCTGAAGTTAGTCCCCGGGGTAGCTGTCTAATTGTGGTTTTACCGTCGCCTGACAGAGATTGATGAAACTTTACCTAACTAGACGTTCTTGCGACCGGCAAGTCATCACAGACAACGCGGAGACATTTGAGCGACAAAGAAGTGTTTTATAGTGGCTCGTTGGTTGGTTGAGTGGATGGTTGGTGGTGGTTGGTTGGGTGGTTGGTTGGTGGATGGGTGGGGGTTGGTTGGTTGGTTGGTTGGTTGGCTGGGTGGTTGGTTGGTTGGTTGGTTGGTTGGTTGTTGGTGGTTGGTTGGACTGGTTGGGTGGTTGGGTGGTTTTGGTTGGTTGGTTGGTGGGTGGAGTGGTTGGGTGGGTTGGCTGGGTGGTTGGGTGGTTGGTGGTTGGTGGTTGGGTGGTTGGCTGGGTGGATGGTGGTTGGGTGTTTGGTTGGTAGATGAATCCTTGTGGATTATTCAATACCAAATCTTCAAAAAGACCTATTTAACTAACT
Source organism: Doryteuthis pealeii (assembly GCA_023376005.1). Lineage (NCBI taxonomy): Eukaryota > Metazoa > Mollusca > Cephalopoda > Myopsida > Loliginidae > Doryteuthis > Doryteuthis pealeii. The sequence goes on along the minus strand of CM042159.1, from coordinate 1,513,799 downwards.
AATAAGACCCTATCACGTACTACTGCTCCAAGTCAGATGGACTTAGGATAATGAAATAAAGTGGTAACTTTTCACCCCTGCCAAACTCCAGAACTGGGAGTAATGTCAATGTAGAGGTAATCACACACATTCCGGCCCAAATCCGGCCCAAATCCGGCCCCCGTAATCCCAAAATTGTGTATTTCCAAGTTTTGACTTTTTTAAATCTTTTTTTTTTTTTTGCGATTTTTATGTCATTTTTTTTTTTTTTTTTTTGCGGTGAATTATTTTGTAGGATAACAATTTTCATAACATGTAAATACATTCTGGAAAAATTAATCAAGAGCCCTCCACAGAAGCAACCTAAATTGCCTCCCGATAAGGCGGTTTTTAAGCTAGTTATTTGGTTTAGTTTGGTTTGTTTTACGGCATATCAACATCAGTGGGTCATTTAATGCCGATAAAGTTTTGAAATAAATCAATTCTTAATGGATAATACATTTTTAAAAAAAACATTTTTCTATTTAACCCATACATGGGACTCTAACAGGTACTACCATTCCGGGTCAGAGTGGACCACGGAGCAATGGTGATGAAGGGGTACTTCACATTCCCTAAACCTCCAAAACTGGAACCTCACCATCAGATAGAGTTTAACGTCATTCCCAGGCCACCGCTTTCTAGCACTCATATGATAAAAAGTGTTGGGGCTTGCTATAAGAGCAATAGGGTTGGGGCAATCATATAGGTGCTAGGGCTTGACATAACTAGCCGATTGATCGGAGGGGGCCTCTCCGACCGGCTGTCTAGCCTAAGTAAGGGTCTAAGTGGAGTGTTGCAGGTCATGGACTGCTCATCCAGCAAGACTCTATCCTTATGCATCACGGGTCGCCACCCACGGCCAACAAGTAGCCCCATTTGGAGGAATCTTACCCTCTGCAGAGGTGCAGTCGGTGCATTCTAACGATGCATATTCTTAGAGATACATTAAATGTATTCTCTTTTCCCTCCAAATATATTTTTAAATATCACAACCCTTTTCATGGTTAAAAAATGAATGAATTTGTCAAAGGTGACATTTCTGTGAAAAATCTGACAGGCCTATATTATGTATTATTTGGATTATTCGGTCTATTGAAATATCTGTCGACTACTTGTCCGCCAGGGTCACAACAATCTTGTGTCGTCTACTCTGCAACCCTGACCCGCCACTTTTAGTCTTTCAAGGTGTTTAAATGATTTTATTTTTAATGAAAGGTATTTCCATAAATTACGAAGGATTTCCAAAACTTTTCAAGGTAATGTAAAATGAAATTTTAAAAATCGCTTACAGAATGATTTGAAAAACACGTGATCTGCATTGCTTAAATCATATTCACGGAATTCGAAGTAACATTGTGAGTAATTGAAGGAGCAAAAATCATTGGTTATTGTTATGAGACCCTTATAAGTGCGCTCTAGTGACCTTCGGGTTCCTACCACTTCATGGGTAGCGGGTCCGGTCAGACTAGCGGTCCACAGACTTGAGAAGTAATAGGGCACTTGAGATATCATTATAGGTCACATCCACACACTCTCTCCTCTCACCTCTCCCCCTCTCTCTCTTACACACACAAACATGCACACATTCTCTCTTTCTTTCTCTCTTCAAACAGATATGCTCACTTCCTCTTTTCCCAAACACACACTGTCTACTTCAACATCAATCTCTCTTTATCTCTATGACTCTCTCTCTCTCTCTCTCATACACAGACACACACACATTGTTGGCGACAGCCGGTATCGAACCATGAACCTTGCACTTCCCAGGCGGACGCTCTACCGACTGAGCTAAACCGACCTGACTAAACCATATAATTGTATATAAACTGTTAGTATTAGTTTCTCTGAATGTTTGAGATGAGGTTTGATGATTAGTATTATCTACATCATTCGGACTATTGTCCTCATCTTCATTGTGTTATGTACAACGTTTTGGCCGATATGCCCTCCAGCCTTTTTCAGGTATTTCTTGTCAGACTCGGAACCTTCTCGGACTCGGGAACCTTCTTTTCGAACTCGGGAATTTTCTTGTCGTAATCGGGAGCCATCACGGAACTTTGAACCTAACTCTTTATTCAGTCCACGGGGTATCCTGTTCTCATTCCGCTAACCATAGCTGGGTTAGGAGCTGTGTTAATTATTTTTCTATGTTGCTGCCGCTGGTCAGGATTGAACCTGGAATCCAGAGATAACTGTCACTTAGAACTGTCTTAACCTAACTACCTTATCCACTAGGATAGTGATCTATGTTAGTATTAGATATGAATACTTAATACCATGTACAAGCAAAAGATTTTATAATTAAATATTTAAACGTGCGAATAAAAAAATGATTGTCATGGAACGTTAAAAATATAAATAATTAGGATTGTAACCAAGCATTTATGAATGAATCAAATTTCCGTATTAAATAACCCATAGGGATTGATATGCCGGTAAACAAATATGGCAAATAAAAAGTTGCTCTTTCTCTCTCACGCACAGACACATGGTCATATAACACTTTTATCTCCTTGAATTCATTTCAAGTGAAGACACTCCGCTTAATGAGAAGAACTTAGCACATTCCCGCTTCTCTTCTTCAGCGCAGTCGCCATCGTCTTCCTGTGATACATCTACGAATCTACTTCTCACACCTCCGACATCTATGACCAAGATTTCTTTTACTTCTCTCTCTCTCTCTCTCTCTCTCTCTCTCTCTCTCTCTCTCTCTCTCTCTCTCTCTCTCTCTCTCTCTCTTTCTTCTTTCTGCTACTTCCAAAAAACATAAGAGCAGCCCAAAATCTTTTTTTTTATCTTTCTTTCTTTCTTTCTTCTACTTCCCAAACTCATAAAGACAGCCTAAGATCTCTCTCTCTCTCTCTCTCTCTCTCTCTCTCTCTCTTTCTTTCTTTCTTTCTTTCTTTCTTCTACTTCCAAAAGTCATAAAGACAGCCTAAGATCTCCCTTTCTTTCTTTCTTTCTTTTTTTCTTTCTTTCTTTCTTCTACTTCCAAAAAACATAAGAGCAGCCCAAATGTTAAGTCTTTTATATCCTGTACTGTTATTTACACTTTTTATAAAGCATAATTAATTTGTTGGTAGGAACGGAGATGCAGGGGTGGACTGAGCAATGTTCGAGGACCTAACGTACCAGGATGGCCAAGTCAAAATGTCAATTTCTAAGTAGCCTCAAATGAATCAACGTGTTACAACGAGAAGGTTTTAGCGCAACAAAAACCAATTGTTTGTTTGTTTGTTTGTTTTGTTTGTTAATTGGGTTTTTTTTCTGTTGTATTTTATTTTTTAGAATAATAATTTGCTTGTTTGCTTTTATTCCTTTTTTGATTTTGATTTTTTTTTCTTGGGAGATTGGGGATGCAAAAGATTATTTGGTTGATTGGTTTTAAACATGTTAACATTAACATTAAGAAAACTAATTGTTTGTTTGGTGGGTTGGTTGGTTGGTGTTTTTGTTGTTTTTTATTTGTTTGTTTGCTTTTATCCCTTTTTTGTTTTGTTTTGTTTTTGTTTTTATTTTCTGGGAAGGTTGGGGTTACAAACAATCATTTGGTTGATTGGTTGGTTGTAGGCATGTAAACATTAACATTAAGAAAACCAATTGTTTGTTTGTTTGGTAGGTTGGTTTTTTGGTTCACCACCGGCTACTTTTAGAAAATACTAATTGTCTGATAGGGTGCAAGTGGCCGTACAGCTGCTTTCTTGTTGGCTGCTGTCTTTTCTCTAAGCATTTCAGAGATATCAGATTTCCATACGATCGATAATCTATCTATAGCATTCCAAGCATTTCCCATGTGCATACTGGCATCGCTTTCTGTAGATGAGATATTACTACGTAGGTATGTTAACTAGTGTTCTAGTCTGAAAGGCTTGTAAGGTTCAAGGTTATAATAATGTTATAATTGGTTGAAACAAACAACTCTGACAAGGGTGTGAAATGTAACACTGGCCAACCAACAAACCAACCAACCAACCAACCCGCAAGGATTTGGAGTCGGATCCCCAGTTTAATTTTCAATGATAATAATCGTTACACGATACAACAAAATATTTAGCAGTTCTTTTAATTCAACGCCAATTTTTTTATTATCTTAAGCTGGGATTAATAACAAATGTTTAATCTGATATATAATACATTCCTTAAAGTTCTCACTAAAATTTATTTTAGCATAGTGTAACTTAACCATCTATTTTGGGTAGTTTTTGTTTGCTGTGATCCTGTGGGAGGTTACCCCCAATAATAGTGTCAATTCTCAACACTGACTGGGTCATGAATTATCATTGGAGGCAATAAAATTAAACGGATATGAATTGGAATTACAGAGGGAAAATCGAAACCATTTTATTTATGTTTACGAGATTCATAGTTAATCTGATACTACACCCCCATATATACTGTACATATATATATATATATATATATATATATATATATATATATATATATATATCGTCTGTCAAAAAAGTATCGAGATTTTGTTTGTACTTTTGGACACACCTTGTATTCGTTTCATTCATTATTTTTTAAAGTTTAAAGCTGTATTTACCAAGATGGAAATGAAGAATGAATGGAAAGTGTGTTTTCAGAACACAAGCTGTGTCAAAAGTACAAAAAATCTCGATATTTTCTGACGCACATCATATATATATATATATATATATATATATATATATATATATAATATATATATATATTATATTATCCATTAGACCACGCGCCTCCATATCGTAGCTTATAAGATTCTTCCATTTTGTAAAATACATCTCTACGGTTGGATGCATCATCAGTAATGTTCTTTAGTTTATAAAGGTGGGGGTGATCAGGTTTTTTCAACATCCTACCCCCTCGCTAAAGTGACCCCCGGCTGAGATTGATCACATCTCAGCCTACAGCCAGAGTAGATGTTTGCTGTCATTTTGTGTATCGCTCTGAGCTAACAAATGATTCCAGGTTTTGTCCTTTACACATGTGCTCGAGTTGTGATTTAGCCAATGGACAATTATTTCTGGTCTTCCATCTTCGTAACTTTTCTAATAGATATGTTGTCTCTTATAAGTATTAGTTTCGGTCTATTTCGCACAGGCGAATGCTTTACTGTAACACCGGCGGTGTTCTTTGACGGATGGATTTTAACGTCATTTTGGTAATTTTAAATTTTTAAAAACTTTTTTTTCCATACGCTGTTTCTTTTGTATCACAACTACTTTGTGGATATTTCTGCTTTTTCTGTTATTTTGCGTAGGGCATTTTTTTTTTTAAATTTCCAATTAGGCCAAGATTAGTTATGGTTTTCATTTAAAATCTGGTATGCCTCTTCTACCGGCTAACAGCTTGCTCGCCAGATATTATTTCATGTCTGTTCGAGCCTTTGTTTTATTCATTTTTACATTTGTCATACACATCTCGCATTTATATTGTCCTGACCTTCACATAAATTAAGACAAAAATCTGAGTTTTCTAGCTCTAAGATTTGAGTTTGTGGAGTGGTTTAAGGGAATTTTGTGAGGCTCAAGTGTTACTATAAAGTCGTCGGGGTGGCCTAAAGTCGGTATCAGCAAGACAGCAAGGGATTCAATCCCCTTTCCACTAGCGCTAGACCAAAGGTATTGTTTCTGGCGTCTGAGGCAGAACTTCACACATGCCATCTGCTCATCCCTTTACCGCACATATCCCTGTGCTACTCATACGCTGAGTTGGTGAGTACTGGTATCGAACCCGGAACCTTGTGGTTCCTAGTTGGAAAGTTGTCCAAATCGCAACTCCCTTGGGTAGGATACTTTTCCCGTTAACACAAAAATGTAAAACTGTATTTTCCTTTGCCATTGTCGATATATTCAGCGCAGTCTAGTCTCGTGAAACTCTCGGTGTCAGATTGGCCATAAATCTCGTAAATAAAATCCTTTCGATTTTTACATCTGTTAATATAATCCACATCAGTTTAATATTATTGACTCCTGTGATATTTAATGTGTCCGGCCACCGTTGAGTGGCGGGACTGTTGCCAGGATAGACCTCCTGCCGAACCCCAACTAGCACAAAATGGCCAAATGGATGTCTAAGTTACAACATTCTGAAATAAATTCGAGTCAGACTTTCCTGGAATATGTCATATAGAAAATAAAATATGATTCTTTGTTTTTAGATTACAGTTTAAGTTTAAAATGGGGGTTGGGTTTTCTTTAGGTATAGGCGTTCAGTGGGAGAAAAGTATATCACAAAATTGTACCTTCAGACATGGTCCCCTCACGATATATATACATATATATATATATATATATATATATATATATATATATATATATATATATATATAGACGGGACTTAGAATATGCTACACAGGGGTAAGACCCATCCACCAAATGGGGGTGTCCTGATTATAAAACTAAATGGGGTCTGATGGTGAGACTTTAGTCCTGCAGCTCTAGGGAGTATGAATGACCCTTTTATTGCCAGTACTCCCAGCTCCAGACTGACCCGGTGTTAGTATTGCCTGTTAGATTCCTATCATTGGGTCAAATAGATCTGTTTAAAGAAATAAACTTTGATAATAATGATTTGAAATATACAAAATCTACAAATCCGTCTAAAAGAACAGTACATAACCAGAGGAAGACATTTACAATTGATGTGTAAAACATTCAAAATTTACTTTTTCTTTTAAAGCGGACTCTCTGAAACCAACCGATATATTGAATATATATTGAAATACTGAATAACATAAGAATTGATTAATATAAATTTTAAGTCATCAAAAATATATCCAATTTCATCCTGTATTTAATTCTAACAATTCTAAGATATTCATCCCATATAGTTAATATTAAATACCCCTTTAAAACATCAGTTATAAACTTGGTTTGTCCCAATGGAGATTATTCTGACAATTGAAGCTCTTCTTTTTTTTCATATTCTTGATGTTGTCACTACAACATTTTGGCTAATCAATTCTTCAGCTCTTTTCATAATCCAAATGAATAAAGAATATGAAAAAAGTTATTTCTGGTATGTTTATGACTCTTCTTAAAGTTATAGATAATATTGCCAGTGTACCCTTAAAAAATCCAATGATGACAACAACGACAAGAAGAAGAAGTAATAGAAGAAGAAGAGAGAAGAAGAAGAGAAGAAGAAGAAGTAATAGAAAGAAGAAAGAAGTAAAGAAGAAGAAGAAGAAGAAGAAGAAGAAGAAGAAGAAGAAGAAGAAGTAATAGAAGAAGAAGAAGAAGAAGAAGAAGAAGAAGAAGAAGAAGAAGAAGAAGAAGACTTGGTAGCAACTGCATCTTTAAAATATTTCTATTCGATAGGACTATACGCAATTTTTTTGTTAATTTGGTTGATTTAAAAAAAATAGCAAATCAACCCTTGTGGTCACCCAATACCAAATCCTTTTTTTTTTTTTTGTATATACATTTTGTAAGCGAATAGCTTCTTGGTAAATATTTTTGTTTGGTTGGTTTTATAAACTGGTGGGAATAATTTTCATTAACTGAATGCTTATCAATATAGTTATTTACTAAGCTTAGCTTAGATGTGGCACAAGGCCAGAAGTATGGGGCGCCCAGTGAGAATCAAACTCACTAACAAAGGTCTGCGATTCTAGCTTGCTAACCATTACACTACGAGAGGTGCCCAAACGCTTATCGATATATTGGTAGAAAATTATTTTGTTAGTTTTTTTATTAACTTCGTGTGTAGAAAAAAATTCGGTCGTTTTCGACAATCTTCAGTAAATTTCGAGGATGTAGGGGAATTGATTCTGTGATCAAGGAATTTTTAGATCCTCAAAATTCGAAAGTTCTCGTATTCAGACAACACTAGCAGACATTAGACACTTTTTAAACTGCCTACAACCACATCTCATGCGCAAAAAAAAAAGTTGAATAAAAGACTAAATACTAAATCATTTTCAATAAAGTAGATAGATAGAAAGATTGGTTTCAAGTATCGAATACAAAAAGGTTATTTCCCACTGTACCAGATGGACTAGATATATTTTCTTTATACAGGTTGAGGCAAAATGATCTGTGTTGGATTAACTGTTCGTGTGGAGTGGTTAAGTGGTATTGGTACTATTTAAACAATAACTAAGAGGATAAGGGGATTTATAACTTTCCATAGGGTATTATTCCGAAAGTGAACTTAATAGCGAGACAAGAGTTCGAACTCTCGACGATTTCACAATTCAACACGTTACCCTCTATAAATGTATCCGATCATTTTGCCCCACCTTGTATAAAACATCCTGTCTCTACTGTTGGTGTCAATAATTCCATTGCTTGTGATAAAGATATTTCAAATAATTTTTTTAAAATAAGATATTCTGAAAGGCTTCACCTGATCACATGAATCGAAACCGGATCGGATTTTCTTAATTGAAAACAATTTACAACAAATAAACTAGCATTTGGTTGGGAGTCAGCAAACTTCAGAAATAGTGTAAGTACTTTTCGAATTTACGATATTATTGTATACGTAAAATGAAATAATGATGAAAAAAATGAAATAATAATAATAATAATAATAATAATAATAATAATAATAATAATACCTTGGAAATAATATTTAGTGTGGGAAAAATATAAGTGGATCTTTTTTTTTTTAGTTAGAAAAGAAACTAAAATGGCGGTCACTGATGCAGAAAGAAAGACGCAATGACCCGGATGCAAATATATGCATGTAGGTACGGGATATAGGTTAAGAAATAAATGAGATCAAAAACCACCTGCTTCTAATCATATATATATATATATATATATATATATATATATATATATATATATATATATATATATATACTGAGAGAGAAAGAAGAGACACATAGGCAGACAGGAAAACACTTATTATTGTTATCAGTTTATGAGAGCTATTTTTGAATAACAATAACGGCCCGCTCACATTGAATTGGCGAGTAGACAATTATGAGTGAGTTCGATTCTCACTGGGTGCCTCATACCTCTAACCTTGTACCAATTCAACTCAACCCAAGCAAATAACATCTTAATGTGCCCCATTGTGGTGCAACAGGAACTAAGCTAGCCTTCCAGACCAATTATTACTGAGTAGTGAGTTCTATTCTCACTAAGTGGTGCAACAGTTAAAGCATAGAAAGTGGTTGGTTGGTTGGTTGGTTGGTTGGTTTGTTGGTTGGTTTATATTTCGATCCAGTCTGTTTCCTCCTTCCCCCATTTTCAACCGTTACAAAAGTGTATCTCCACCAACATTTCAAACACGTAAATACTTTTTCTCTGAATTTTTGAGATGAGGCTTTATAATTAGAATTATTAGGATTATTCGGACAATTGTCCTCATCTTTATTGTTATCTATTGAAGTCATTTAGTCTACTGTTAGTTTGAATAACAGCAACTAGCTAAGCACAACTCAAGTAGTGTCCAAGACAGTTGGTATTTATAGAAATCAAGAATGATCCATTCATGCATTTGGGTGATTCCATTCCTTGAGTTCTGATTGGCTGCTTGGTTTCAATGATATTGTGGACTTTTATAAATACTCTGTCATACTGCAGTAGACTTTGCAACAAGACGGGTTTGTATTAAGTTACAATCGCTTGTTGCCGTGTCTTACCAATTCGACGGTAATTGGAACTTAGATTGATTATTCTTCATCTCCCCTTCCTCCTCCCATTGCGCGGGCGTAGTGGCCTTTGAAGGGAAATTAGTTCCTTTCGACCTGGCCGATTACAGGGGAGCAATCTTGATAATGCACGGGGTATTTTTGACGTTTGAATAACAACAACTAGCTAAGTACAACTCAACAACGTTTTGGCCGATGTGCCTCCAGCCTTCAGGTATTTCTTGTCGGACTCGGGAGCCTACTTGAACTTGGGAACCTTCTTTACGAACTTAGGTTCAAAGTTGCGTGATGGCTCCCGATTACGATAAAAAGGTTCCAAAGTTCGAAAAGGTTCCCAAGTTCGAAAAGAAATACCTGAAGAAGGCGAGAAATACTCGTTTATCTCAAACAGATATATATTGGTTGGTTGGAATTTACGGTTTTATGCCAAAGACGTTTTTTTTATTAATTCTTAAGATTTTAAATGCTTTTAACTCTTTGTAATACATATTTTTAAAGAACATTATTTGATCTATTTAATCCATAGGTGTCATCCTAACAGGTACAATCACTCCGACTAAAAGGAGGAATGGATGGAAAAGATTGTTTATTGATAAAACAAGGGCCCTTTCGTCCGGTACTTTTCAGGTTTTACACTCGGAAACGATTAAAAGTCAAATAGTAAATGAAATAAGTCGAGAATGGATATGGAATATGGAATAGGTTAGACAAGAGGAGGGAAAAAAGAAAGAAAACCCCGCCAAGTCACACCCAACCCAAACCTCTCAACTAATAAAAATAGTGAGTGATTCGGTGTTATTTGTCTGCACAATATATATATATATATATATGTGTGTGTGTGTGTGTGTGTGTGTGTGTGTGTGTAGCATAAGCCCCTTGGCAGATTTACAGCTCAAAATCCAAGTAATTAAGACAATCAAATACTAATATAGTAAAAGAAATTATAATTGTACACCGTGTAATAATATATTAATATTTGATAAGCTGAGCTTAGTAAGACATATATCTATGTTGGTGGTAGTGATATTAGAGGGTAGGAAGAAAATTAAGCGCAAATTTTCCATCTGATGAAGACTTGTCTGCAATCGTAATCCTGGATTTACCTGGACCCGAGCAAAGACCCATGGCGACAGTAAGGACGTAGTAATTAGCACTTCCAGAAGCACAGAAGTTTGATTCTATACCGAGCTTAAGTTATTAGGCCAATACACTAATAGAGTTGGGTGGGATGAAGATGAAAAAAGAAAGATTACCTTCCTTTATTTTATACAAATGCTGAAGGCTTGAATGCCTGGAAAATCAGCATTCGTAATCCTGGGTTTATGTGGACTCGACCCCACAAGACAAAATGGCGCCAATGAGGCTTATGTAATTATCCAGTCGATCAATAGAGACGCAAAGGATTTAGGATGTTATTAATCATAATTATGACGACACAAGTCGGAATGCGGTGGGTAACAGAAAATAAAGATCGTGATGCTCCATTTATGAAATCCCCTCCCCTTAAAAAAATACCAGTTGTAATCCTATATTAACAAATTAATAAAATCGAGTTGCCAGGATTTATGTATCGTATTTTTCATTCACGCACACACACACACACACACACACACACACATAGACACACATACATACACGCACACACACACACACACACATAGAGACACACATACACACACACATACACACACACACACACACATATATATATATATATATATATATATGTGTGTGTGTGTGTGAGGAAAGAGTGAAAGTCAATCCGACAGTATGTAATATTATGAAAAAATTGAAAAACACAAGTTCATAAACGAGTAATGTTTATTTCGCCTACACTGCAGTGTTTCGATCTCTTTCAATATATCTGCATCAGGGCCTTCGTTAGTTTGAGGAAAGAAACATCATCAACAAAATCATCAACAATTTTAAATAGACAGACCGACCATAAAACAAATAAGATTTCTTATTTTCTGTGATACATTTATGTTTTCCTCAAACTAACGAAAGCCCGATGAAGATCGATTGAAAGATAGAAACACTGCAGCATAGGTGAAATAAACATTGCTCGTTTATGAACTTGTGTTTTTTAAATTTTTTCATATTACACACACACACACACACACACACACACAC
>CM042159.1:1459553-1494553 GCA_023376005.1 Doryteuthis pealeii | reverse complement strand
GCACGGATGTCCATGACAATCTCTCGCAACGTTCCCTATCATTCATTGTACCTGGGATGTCCTCTGTGGAGCAACCAGCATCTTCGCATAGATGGTCAATGTAGGTCGTTGCTGGGCGCCCCACACTTGCATGTTCATGTGTTGGCTTCCACAGGAGAACGTCGCTTATGAGCTCATCCTGGCTTCTCCAGCAGTGTCCTGTTTTTCAGTCTTTTTCCTACACTGACTACCTTCTACAGAGGTCTAAGAATCCTCTCCCCAACCCCAGAAAAATGGGTGCTCTAGGGTAGGACACCAAACCAGATCTGATGACCAGACGCTAGTTTAAAAGATCTGGGGAGTGTAGATAATCCTTCTCATTGCTATTACACCCAGATCCACTTAGATCTGGAGTATTAATGCCTGTTAGGGTCCTATTTATGTTCAAATAGATTTGATTCAAAATTATTCGTATTCAATAGGACGGTGTGGGAAAACAATAAGCATAAATTACCATAGATGGGTTGACATGCCGTTAAAAAACAATCAATCAAAAAAGGTCACAAGCATTGAGCATCTAGTGAAAATCGAACTCAGTTCTTAGTAGTTATTGGTTTGAAAGACGACCATTTAGTATATATATATATATATATATATATATATATATATATATATATACGAGTCGTATCTGAAAAGTACATAGGCTGCCTAAAATACTCTCTTGAAATGCGACCTTCTTACGGTACACAGACTTCTTTCATCAGTGTTGCAGTGCTTGGATCCCATTTGTCCAAAAGTCATCTACAGGTAATCATATAATCTATATATATATATATATAATATATATATATATATAGATATATTATATATATATATATACGAGTGTGTGTGTTTGTGTCTGTGTGTCTGTGTGTGATCAATATCGGGGATAGAGCCTATGTAGATCTAAATTTAAGTAGCGTAGACACTATCAACAGCGCTTGGGGACTGTCAGTTTCTCGTGAATGCTACTGAGTCATTAAGAACATATGACTCTGTCTACACTTTCTTAGATATATATGCTCTAGCACCGATATTGAGCACTCTTTATTTATAAATATAGCAATCTATATAATCAATATATATATACATATACATATATGTGTGTGTGTGTGTGTGTGTGTGTGTGTGTGTGTGTGTGTTTTTGTTTGTGTATGCCTATGTGTAACCCATATTTACCGTTGCGTTCAATCAAAGATTCCAATAAATTATTCACTATATTTTCACCACGTCTGTACGCTTGATTCGTTTATTTATTTCGATTGAATTAACCTACTTCCATCTCAGCCCCACCAGTTATTTTGTCGGCTCTTCTCACAGTCAGCTATCACACGTTATTTTTACAAATCTGTCTGGCTTCAATCGTATCGAGTTCTGAAACATAGTGTCAGGATATTGCGAAATAAAAACCTAGACATTTTGAATCAACGAGAAAAGTCACTTTCCTCACAAAAGAGCTTCGTTGTGTGAGATTTTGTTTTGTTTGTTGTTTTCTTTCTTTCTTTCTCTTTTCTACGCTTTTTTTTCTTTCTGTTTAATATAGGAACAACTACATGTCTCTAATATGGACGTGACAGAAATGCTCATGAAGACCTGCTTCATGCTTAATCTAATACAGACGCTTCAGATTGCATACGGTACCTGCTGTTAGTAAGTGGTTGCCCATAAGTACTCTTACAGTCGGTGTGGCCTAGAATACACCATCTGTTGAGAAAGGAGTCCCCCACACACCCTAAAAAAACGAATGTCCTTAGTAAGTCATTAAATTACATACGATGGTGAGGCTCCAATTCTGAAACTTTCAAGAGAATGGGCTCACATCTTCATCCCATCACCAGTGATAGTTTGATTTGGTTTGTTTATTTGTCTAAAGGCATATCAACTCCTTATGGGGTATCTGATGTGAAAATTTTATTAATTAGTAAATGTTTTATTAGAATCATAACTATATATTTGATGTGATTTTGTTTGTTTATTTGTTAAACGACATACAGGTCCGGTTTAGCTCAGTCGATAGAGCACTGGACTAGGAATCGCAAGATTCTTGGTTCGATACCGGCCTTCGCCAACTCAGCGTTATCACAGAGATATGTGCGGTAAAGTGAGGAGCTGGTGGTAGGTGTGGCGCACCGTCTCAGACGCAAAAATAATCTCCTTGGTCTAGCGCTAGTGAAAAGGCGATATACTCCCTCCCTGTTTGGCTGATGCCGACATTAGGCCTCCCTGACGACTTTACTACAAAAGAATACTAAGATTAGATTTATTTTGGTTGTAATTATTTATATTTGGTTTAGTTTGGTTTATTGGCATCTCAACCCTCGTGAGTTATTTAAAGCTAAAAGTAGATTAATTTGTAAAGATTCTATTAGAATCATATCCATTTATATTTGCTTTATCTTTATTTACTTAGTGGCATATCAACTCCGTATGGGTTATTTAAAGTTAAAAGTAGATTCCTTTTTAAAGGTTTCATAAGAATATCTATTCATATTTGGTTGGATGTTTTCCTGAGTAGTTTTCCCTCTTTTAGTAGTTTATATCCCCCTTTTTTTCATTAAACGCATCGTGCATGTGTTCACTTCCAAATTTAATTCCTATATCTTGGCTGTAGATTCGAATAATTTGTTTCACAGTCAACGGTCCTTCGTCGTTGACTCTGTGTCTACGCAATCCTAACCAAATCAATCTGATTTTCCTTACTGGCTTCTTCTTTTTTTAACTTCTCATATTTCATTTCAATTCTTAGATTACAATGATTAATGAAAAATAAAAAATGTATTTTTCTATTTTTACATAAGATGTCAACCTTAATCTAACTCCGCCACAACCAAGAAACTATCGGCGCGACAACAGATTGTATAATCAAACATAGGCGTACTTTGTTGGGCACATCTCGCCATCACTGAAAAATATTACAAAGCGTAGATAAAGCCGAGTTGAAAAGACAAAAGTTAGATGGGGCTTGATAAGAGACGCCAGGGCAACGGGTGGTACCCCTATCTTCTACCCACTTATCATTATTTTTTAATATTTTTTCTTTCTTCTTCTTAATTTATGCGTTGTAACTGTATCCTGAGGTCGGCATTAAACTGGATAAAAGACGGATTTCAAAACTGGATAAAAGACGGATTTCAAAACTGGATAAAAGACGGATTTCAAAAAAACAAAAATTCATATCAAGCCCCCTCCCCCACTCCAGGGAAAACATGTTTCCGTATCCCAGCTTAATGTGAACGCTTGATAATCGTTTAGGTTTGCTGGTTTTGTTTTATGGCACATCAACCCTTTTGGGGTCAATTAATTCTGACTCAATTAATTTTGATATTCGTTTTCCTTGAGTATCTGCTGTTGCTGAAATGGTCACACTTTTAAGTGTTGAACTTGCTCATCACCGTTTAAGTTCGTTGATCTAGCGGGAATTCAATGTGAATGACTGCAAACCTTAATTTTTACGTTGTTTTGATTACTTTGTTTAATGGCATAACAACTTTCGTGGGTTATTTAATGCCAAGACCGTCCGTGTAGGTGAACACTAGTAGTAATATTCAAACCATAGGGTAAGGGGGTTCATAGCTTTCTCAAAGGTATTAATCCGTAAGTGAACGTAATAGCGCAACTGGAGTTCGAACTCACTAGCTACGATATCACAGTCCACAACGTTAGCCACTACAACACAGGTTCTACTCTCTAGATAGATAGATAGATAGATAGATAGATACATACATACATACATACATAATACGGGTTAGTTCAGTCGGCAAAGCGTTCGGCAAGAAACCACAAGCTTCCTAGCTAGATACCGGCCCTCGCCATCTCAGCGTATGAGTAGGACGGGGATCTGTGCAGTAAAGAAAGAACCTGATGGTAGGTGTGGTGCTCCACCTCAGACGCTAAAATAATCTCCTTGGCCTATCGCTAGTAAAAAGGGTATAGACTCCCTCGCTGATTGGCTGATACTGACTTTAGGCCATCTCGACGACTTTATTTACTTATGACCACCTAACGCGGTGGGCCACATATGGGAGGCAGTTGTTTATGCCGTACTGGATCTTGTTTCAAATTAGCCGTAATTGTTTTAATTAAATATTTGACTCGTACATCTAAGAAGATGCTTATTTGGATGTTTATGCGGCAACAAACTAAATTCTCTATTTAATGGCATCTCAATCTTCATGGGTTATTTGATGTCAAAGTCATCCTTATAGAATAACAGTAATGGTGGTATTTAACCCAGAGCTGGGGGTTATCGCCTTCCCAAGGACATTAATCTGAAAGTGAACGTAATAACGAGACTGGAGATCGTACTCGGTAACTATGATGCCGCAGCCCAGCACGTTAGCCACAACGCAACGGAAACTCCTCCGATAGTTATCTCGATTAGTATGGGGGAAATATCCGAAGGGAGAGTGGGATTTGTCAATTATACATATTGAGATAGTTGTCATAAATATATCTATCTATACATATATAAAGGGCAGTTGTGTCTATGTGTATGTCCGGAGGAAACTTTAAAAAATAAATCAATTAACGACAAAGTAAATATATATACACATCACCAGGATTGGTTTTTGAGCAAAAATAATGAAGATTTTATTTATATTTGTGAAGATAATTAAAAAATAAGATTTAAATGATAACAGCAATAGAATTTTTTTTTTTTGCATTTAATATTGTAAATAGTAGACATTAATTTTCTTTTAGAGTGGCTTGATCAATACAAGATCTTTTTTTACGTGGAGATTTTAATGCAAGGGTTCAACGCACGATTCAGTTATAAATTATTACTGAATTGTGAGTTGAATCCCTACAGGATGCCCCGTGGACCTGTGAGACTAACTTTAAAAAAATCCCCCTCTACCCAGGCGGCGCCGGGTAGCCGCTTCTAGTGAAAAATAAAGAATCGTACACAATAGTGTGGTTTGGTTTATTTTGCATTTAATTTGAAAAAAAAAGTTAAGCGGTGTTATCAGAATGAAAGATAAAGAATGGTACACTTTAGTGTGGTTTGGTTTATTTGTTTAATGGCATATCCACTCCGTATGGGCTATTTACAGTCTGCAACATCATTGAGGCATGTTTTGTGTTTACTCAGTTAATTTTTACTGCTAGTATTTTATAAAGAATCTCAGCTCAGTACGCTTAGTGGCTATATGAGTGAAAATAAGGCTCAGAAGAATATGTTGCGCCAACTGTTCAAGTAGAGACGCTTAATCTGTCTTTGAAAATCCCATATAAAATTCAATAACCTTAGCTCAGTATCACACAAGAATGAACAGAAAGAAATAAGAGAAAAATCTGGTGATGTTAGAAGATGTAGAGTTAGGAGTCCTGTATACTTGGGGAGACTTGCTGTCTCTCAGACTTGTGTGAAAAAGAAAACAGTTAAAACTGGCATAAGCAAATCATATAGAGTGAAATTAATTCTAATAAACATTTGAAATAATTCAATACTCACCCAATAACAACCGTGCCGTCGAACTAAGGGAAACAACCCAAGCTGTATCTACGGCACTTCTCCCGAATTCTTCTACTAATTTTAGGTAAATAACTCCATTTGATCTTTCTAGTCCGCCTGGAAAAGAAGCAGAAAAAGAAATCCAATTAAACACAATATAAACATCATAGATATTTCAGAATTATTATTCACTGAAAAGAAACACTTATACAATAGATATGAACAAAATTTCGCATGAATTTAAATTCAATAAAACTCGGAAAAAATGAATTTTTTCTGAGGAAGGATTTTTTAAAATCACAATTAAAAATGTGTTTAAAACGGTAGAATTTTATTAATCAAAATATGCATGTGTCAAAATAGCGCATTTTTGCCATTTTTTTTTCTTTCTTGAAGATGTGTTCTTTTTAACGGAATTTATTCTATTTTATAATTTAGAAATGAATATATATTTTATAGGTAAATTTAGGTTCTTATCTTAAGGAAAAATAAATAAGTGACAATTTAGAATTTTGAATTTTTTATAAAAATTTAAAGAAAAGAGAAGTTGTTGTCGTAACGACATTTTGGTAAAATCTATGATACAGGAATTATCTCAACATTTCGAAAGTATCCTGACACCACATTAAAAAAAAACGAGTTATGTTGCCTTGAGCGATAGGATAGGATTCAAAATGAAAGTTCAAATTAAGCCACCGCATTAAAAAAAAAAAAAGATTTAAAAACGTATAGCCAATACCTTGACATTCATGTGGTGTCCCATCGTGGTGTAATGGGTAGCAAGCCAGTCTAGCCCTCTCATTTTCTCTCTCTCCCCCCCCTCTCTCTCTCTCTCTCTCTCTCTCTCTCTCCTAAGTGAAGCAATGTAAAACTTGTCAGTGCACTAACTACCGTGATACCAACCACTGTTTCGCTCATGTGATATATGTATGTTTTTACGAACTCCTCCGCACGAGTAGGATGTGACACTAGGTAAATTTCTTAAGCGGAGTTTAACAGGTTTGAATTCAGAGATTTCCTTCTCCTGGACTGGTTACCTAGCTTAGGCTGGCCTGCTATTTACCCATAGCTGGAGGTAGAATTGGATTCATACATGCAAACAGCTTCGTCCAGGAATTGAACTCGGGTCGAGGAGTCAGTTTCCTTCGACTCTAACCATTACACACCTCCATGTACTCTTATAACAATTCAAACCTTTCCCAAGGGTATTAGCGCTATTTGAAATGCAAACAGCCTTGTCCAGGATTTGAACTTGAATTGACGAGTCCAGTTCCTACGACTCTAACCATTACACCACACACCTCCTCACTCATGTGACATACGTGTCGCAACCAAGCACATAGCTAAATAATGAAAAGCTTTTGATGCAATAGTATTTACTTTCTCTCTCTCTCTCTCTCTCTCTCTCTCTCTCTCTCTCTCTCTCTCTTTATATATATATATATATATATATATATATCTTTCTCTCTCTTTTTCTCATTCTCTCTCTTTTTATTTCTCTCTCTCTCCCCCGTCTGCCTGTCTCCCCCCTGTCTACCTCAATCTCCCTCTCTCTACCTCTTTGTCTGTCTGTCTTCTCTCTCTCCTCCCCTCTCTCTCTCTCTCTCTACCTCTCTGTCTCCCTCTCTCTCTCTCTCTCTCTCTTTACCACTCTCTCTCCCTCACTCTAACTCTCTGTTGTATCCTCCTCTCCCCCCTCTCTCTCTCCCTTTATCACTCTCTCTCTCTCTTTTTAACTCTCTTTCTGCCTCCCTCTCTCTCCCTCTCTGTCCCTCCCTCTCTCTCTACCACCCAGTCTGTCTGTTACTCCCTCTCTACTTCTGTCTTTCTGTCTCTGTCTCTGTCTCTGTCTCTCTACCGCCATGATATCTCTCAGTCCGACAAATATTTTTCTAAATAAATTAAATTAATCTATCATCAAATTAAGTAAAGACTGTGGCTAAAGAGTTCCAATATGTTTTCTGGCTACTTAGATGGCTTCAACCCAAAGAAGACAGCTATCAGCGCTTCACTTCTGACGAAAAAAAAAAAACCAAACTTGGCAACCCCCAAACAATTTCTTTAATTTATTTGTTGATTTTTCCCCTTTTCTCGTGCGTGAGACTTTTGAAAAATCTTGTTTCTTTTCCGCTACAAGTTTATCTAAAAAAAAAAAAAAGAAACAAGCATAAACAAAAACAGATTGTTGTTGTTTTATTATTATTGTTGTTGTTGTTGTTGTGTCGGCGTTTGTGTGTTACTGAGCATCCGGAACAGTATGGCATTTTTCCAGGTCACTTCCGGGTTATCTCTGCATGCCTCCCTTCGTTCAAATGATCCTTACGAGAGGCAACGAAATGAATGGGGACCGAACTTGGTAGATAAGAGAAACATTAGTTCCAGCAATGGCTCGATTCAATGGCATATCGTTAATACTATGTGTGCTTATCAGTGTAAGCTACTAAGAAAACAAATAAGAAGAGAAGAAAGGATGGAAGAAAGAAAGAGAGGAAGAAGAAAAGAAAGAAAGAAAGAAAGAAACATTAATGAGTTTTATATATCTAACTGCTCGCAGAACATGAAAAATGAGAAGAAAACGCCTGTTGTTATATTTCGTTATCATATATATATATATATATATATATATATATATATATATATATATATATATATATAAGGTGTGTCAAAAAGTATCGAGATTGAAGCTGTATTTACAAGATAGGAAAGAACAATAAATGTAACATTAATTTTTTCAGAATATTAGGTGTGTCAAAAATATGGATTTTAAAGCTATATTTACCGAGATAGAAATGAAGAATGAATGGAACGTTATTTTTTAGAATACAGGGTGTGTCAAAAAGTATAGAAAATCTCTATACTATACTATATATATATATATATATATATATATATATATATATATAAGGGCAGAATGGGCTCTTTAACATTGGCTAGGTAATCAGTCGAAGAGAAGAAAAAACTCTGAATTCAAACCTGTTAAAATCCGCTCGGGCGGATATATATATATATATATATATATATATATATATATATATATGTTTGTGTGTGTGTGTGGAGAAAGAGAGTAGGAGAAGAGGTGATGAACAAAAATTATCAGTATTTAAACGTATATGTATAAATGTGTATGTTTCAGAATATATGTATAAATATGTAAGTTTGTGTGGCTGTGTCCCACAAGGGTGCGTGTATGACAACACAGCGGTACGTTTGCCGTACTACATCAGCTAAGACCGGTACCTATCTATATTTACTATTGTTTATGGGGTTATTTTGAAGTGGCTCAGTGCCAAATATATAAAAAAATGACATTCTTCACTGAATTTGCATTCCGTCCCTCTCCCCCTCCCCTCTCTCTTCATTAAAACAGATGATACATATCTGATTCGTGCTATTGCTTCGTCCCCCTCTTTCTTTTTCTTTCTTTCTTTCACTCTCTCTCTCTCAATCTGTCTATCTATTTATCTATCTTTGCCCTCTCTCTTACTTTATTTCTTATATTTTCTTTACCCCCCCCTCTCTCTCTCTCTTTGTATGTCTCTCTATCCATCTAAATTTCCCTCTCCCACTTTTGTCTTACTTTTCTTTTTGATTTGTAGTGTATTCGTTTTGTTCCCTTTCTTTTAAAATGGAATTAAGACTGTCTGCACATGGTTACATTATTATCAAGTATTCCTATCTAATACAAATAATCTCTCTCTCTCTCTCTCTCTCTCTATATATATATATATATATATATATATATATATATATATACATATGTGTGTGTGTGTGTGTGTATGTGTGTGTATACGTATATATATATATATATCTTTCTCTCTCTCTCTTTCTTTTTTCTCTCTCTTTCTCTTTTTCCTTTTTTTTTTCTTTTTTCTCTTCTCTCTCTCTCTCTCTCTCTCTCTCTCTCTCTCTCTCTCTCTCTCAATCTATTTCTCTTTCTCTCACACACACATACACACACTTTCTCCTTTCTTTCTTTGAATAAGTTAACAATTAATCATTGTCATAATTTGAGAAATTTGGAAAGTAAAATTTAACCATTTTCGCTTGTCTCCCCCCGCCACCTAGCGCCTTACAGCTGTGCCGTTTTCCTTTGAACTTTTCTTTAGACGCTGCGGTGTGGAGTGATTTGTGGACGGCGATGTTAATTGCTTACATACTCCGATCGACGGGAGATTCGCGAAAAGCTGGAAGGCCATTCGTTACCTGACAATTTTCAGATTTGAATCCACTGAGAACGATTCACGAATATAGAGAGTTGAACAAAAATCCCATCACTATTACAACAGCTTCTTTGTCTTCCTTTTAAGGCGGGATTTTTCTTATATATAGCGCTGGCTGAGATGAATTTCGTATATCATCATCATAAATAAGCCTTATCTAGTTATCTATCTGTTTCCCACACCCACTACATCTCCCTCTCCCATTTCAATTCCTAATTACCTCTCGCCATCTCTATCTCCTCTTTCGCTTTCTCTTTTATTATTTCTTGTCTTTTTTCTAATTCTCTCACCCTCTATCTCTCTCTCTCTCTCTCTGTCTCTCTCTCTCTCTGTTCTGTCTCTGTCTCTCTCTCTCTCTCTCTCTATATATATATATATATATATATATCCTATCTCATATGCCTCTTTCTTCCGCACCATGTCCTTCTCTTTGACTCTCTCTCTCTCTCTCTCCTTCTATTTCTAACTTCTTCTCTCCACCTTTCAACCTTTTTCTCTCTCTCTCTCCATCTCTTCTCTCTTTTTAACACCCCTCTATATCGCCTCACCCCTAATCTCTCTCTCTCCTTCTCTCTCTCTCTCTCTCTCTCTTTCTAACTCTGTCTTCTTCTCTCTTTACTCTTTCTAAATCTATATGTTCCTCCCTCTCTCTCATCTGTCTTTTCTCTCGCGCTCTGTTTCTCTCCCTTTCCCCTCTCATTGTAATTCTTTTCCCCCTCTTTTACCCAATTATCTTTCTAACACTCTCTTTCTCTATTCGCGCTGTCTCTCTCTCTCTCCCTCTCTCTCTTTCTTTCTCTACTTTCTCTCTCTCTCTCTCTCTCCGGTCTCTGTCTTTCCCCTTCTCCCTTTCTAATACACTCTAATACTCCTCTCCTCTCTCTCTCTCTCTCTCTCTCTCTCTCTCTCTCTCTCTCTCTCTCTCTCTCTAATATATTGAGTGGAGAAATTTTAAAATTCTATCATAGAATACGGTTACATTATTAGTATTAATCGGATCATCGCGTGTCCATGATATATTGAGCGCCATTCTTTGAGAAACTTGGCGTCAAGTCGCTTGCTCTTCTGCCAAATTCTTTGGGACCCAACGAGATGATATCCCAGCTTCTTGTGGTCGATTTTGACTTGAGAAGTTCAGGTTCCACAATATTTATGGTTTCAAGTACTGCTTGCAAATCTTTGCAAGCGTGCGTGGTACTCGTATCGTAATGGTTATTGTCGTAGGAAGTGGACTCGGCTACTAGAGTATAAGTCCTGAACGAGGCTGTTTACAATTTATATAGCGCTAATATTCTTGCGAAAGGTAGGCATTTGCCTAACCCCTTGGCCACGGGTAAGATATGACATAAAGTCGCAATTATAGAGCATCCGCATCTGCAAGACTAACTTGCAAACCATTAACCATGGATGTACGCCCAAGACATGGAAAAGGTTTGAATCCTACTTTTCTCCTACTAGTTATGGGTTAAAAGAAGTGCAGACTGGTCTCTTTAACCTTGGTATAGTAACCGATATAGGAGAAGGAAAATTCTCAATTCAACCCAGTTGTAGATGTTAATCTGAATATTTCACTACTTCCTAGAGGGAGAGACAAAAAGTCATGCCATTTTCTTTATTTTATGTGAAGTTTTATATTTATTAAACTAAGTCCTACATTGAAACCCTAACGAGGCTCAGAGCAAGAATCCGACGAGTAAGACCCAACTTGCCAATCGACAATGTCCGCCTTCTGCATGACAATACTCGACCACACACAAGCATCAGAACAAGAGAAAAATCACCTTATTCGGACTGACAACTTTACCACATTCTCCATACTCACCGGATTTATCACCTTCAGACTGTCATCTTTTCGGCCTCATGAAAGAGGGTTTGGAGGCAAACATTATTTCAGTGACGATGAAGTGAAATCTGTAGTGAAGAGGTGGCTCAAAGAACAGTCAACAGAATTTTATGAGACAGGGATACATTCTCTCATTAGAATGTGGAACATTGCTATTTAGAGAAACGGTGACTATGTGGAGAAGGAGGGACGTGATCCACAGAGGACCAGTTTCATTTTGATGTATGATACATGTTCCTGTGTTGGTAATTATACCTGATCTAAATAAAATGGCATTACTTTTTGACTCATTCTCGTAGAAGCATATTATTATGGACTGTTGTAACAATGACAACTCGATGATTCATGACTCGTAGAGTTGCAAATTTAAAAGAAGAAAAGAAAAAAAGAAAAGAAAAAGACAAAGAGAGAAAAAAGAAAAGTTGTTTATATTTAGACTTGAACGCTAACCTTTTTAAATTAAAAAAAAAGGGAAAAACGTTTAATTATCTATTTGCATATTTATTCCTTTTCAGACGTCTTTTTAAAACCCGTTTTCATCAACTCACGTCTGTTGTCTGTTTTCTGTTGTTGACGCGTCACAAAATAAATAAATAAATAAATAAATAAATAAAATAAAAAAATGGACGCGTGGAGCGGGAAATGAGTTTCAAATTTCTAGTTTAGCCTGGAACCGGGCCAGGAACGTAGACATTTCAACTTTGCTGAGATCAAAATTTAGTTTAATCAATATATCGATTAGAATTGAAAAGAAATTGATATACAATATATTTGCTTACGTTTTTAATGTTTATATGTGGAGAAGGCACGGTTGGGGACAGGAAGTGCTAAGTGCCCTCACCGGTCATCTTTATAATAAGTTTACCCTTACGATCAAGTTAAAAGTACCGGTTCTTGTTAGATCACTGAATTTAAGCTAACGGTTAGCTTAATCTTACAATCAAGTCTCGTTAGAAGCACCAGTTCTCGCTAGATCACCGAAGTTAAGCAGTGATGAGCCTGTTCAATACCTAATTAGGTGACCATTTAAGCAACAGCAGGTACTGCAATCAATCTGATATCCAAATGTCTTGATTCGGCATTAAATGACCCGAAAAGTGTTGAAATGCCGTAAAACTGAGTTAAACCGGTCCTTTTCCTGAATTAAAAAAACCGCTTTGAATTATATTTTCCCATTCGGTATTTCTTCCTTTCTTCCTCTCTTTCTAGTCTGACTAATTTAAATTAGTTTTCTTACTTAATTTTATATACGTAAATTTATATCTAATTTGCATATATTAGCTCCATTCTGTAAGTAGTTGTATTATAATATATATATATATATATATATATATATATATATATATATATATATATATATATTAAAAAAATATATATGTTTATATCTGAAATGATTTTCAAAACATCCCGTGAAACAAGACGCAGCACGGGATCTAACGGAGTTTTACTATCTTTGCCGAGCGGAACTTTACAATCTTTGCCGAGTGTTTGAATTTACATTAAAACATTCAACGGATTAACATCACAGTTGAGTTTAACAAATACAGATGAAATTTTTTCAACTCTCTGAAGATGGGCATAGCCTGAAAATATTAAGGGGAAAAAAATTTTTTAAAAATTAAATAAATATGTTTTTAAACATAAATTTGCATTATTTCGCCTTCAAAAATATATTAATATATATATATATATATATATATATATATATATATATATATATATAATATATATGTGTGTGTGTGTGTGTGTGTGTGTGTGTGTGTGTGTACAGTATGCAGCCATACAAAAGTACTGTCACGTTCATCACTTGAAATAATTATCCTATTTATTTTATCATAAAGATCAGACAGAATGTCAAATTGTTACCATGGCAGTGTTGCCCCTAAGTCATTTCGCCCCTAAGTCATTTCGGTATCAGCCGGACAGTGGGGGAGTCTATATCCATTTTACTAACGCTATACCAGGGAAATTGCTTTTTTTTATCTGAGGATGGAGTGCCACGCCTAGCCTCCGCTCCCAACTTTACCGCACAGATACAAGCTGTGATACTCATGCGTTGAGTTGGTGAGGGTCGGTATCGAACCTCGAAGATCCGAGGCATATGCTCTGTCGACTGAGCTATTTCTGTATCTAAAAAAAAGATGGTTTCAATTATATTTTCCCACACGGTATTTCTTTCATTCTCTTTTTAAACTGACTCATTTAAATTCGTTTAGTTACTTAATTTTATATACGTACATTTAAATCTAATTTGCATATATTAGCTCCATTCTGTCAGCAGTTGCATTGATATATATATATATATATATATATATATATATATATAATATAATGATGATGAATTAGTGTTGAACCCCAGCTCTCGGAAATTTCACTGGTCCAGCTAGTTAAGACACTAATGTGTTTGCATCATCTTTCTCCCTGTCTAGTCAGTGGCATGTCCCGAAGGGTTATCAGAAAAAAAGAGAATTAGTTACGCAAGCAATCGGCACTTCCATATTCATTCAGACAGAAACCATATCCCATCGCATCTCGTCCCAATATCTTTTTCCATGTCAACCTCAGCCCTCAAGACTTTTATAAGATCAATTAAACATAGGGAGTAATGGACCTTAGTCTAATACGATGACCTATGTCTTGTTAGTGGGGAGATTCCTTCTTGTTTAACGGCGTATCGGTCTAAGAGAAGGAAAACTGAATTGAAACCTGTTGAACTCGGCTTTAAAATGAACTTCGTGTTACGTCCTATTCGTACGAAGGGGTTGATAAATACATTGGCCCGGTGAGTAGGCTAGTAAAGAAACACTTTAGTCGTATGTTCTTTTAGGATTCTTCGCGTGTTTCTTGTTGGACTCGGAAATCTTCTATTCAAATTAGGAATCCTTCATGTTGGAATCGGGAGATATCACGGAACTTTAAATCGAACCATTTATTTAATCCTTTAGGGTAGATTGATCATATCATTATCCACGAGCAAGTACAAGTGTTAAGATATTTTATGATATTTTCGCCTCTAGTCAGGATTTAATCTGAAACCTTTTGAGTATTATAACTTAGAAGTGTATTAACTCAACACTTATATCCGTCACGACTGAAAAGTTGTGTATATAACATAATAATTTAATATAAAGATGAGGATAATAGGCCGGAAAATCTAAATAATACAAATTATTAAGCTATGTAGGCAATGTTTAGAATTATTGTATTTATGCTATAGTAAAAAAAAGTAAAGTTGTCGGGGTGGCCTAAAGTCAGCATCAGCCAGTCAGCGAGGGAATCTATCCCCTTTTCACTAGCGCTAGACCAAGGAGATTATTTTAGCATCTGAGGTGGAGCGCCAAACCTACCATCAGCTCCTAACTTTACCGCACAGATCCCTGTGCTACTCATACGCTGAGTTGGCGAGGGCCGGTATCGAACTAGGAACCTTGTGGTTTCTAGCCGAACACTCTACCAACTGAGCTAACCCGGCCCCTTTATGCTATAAAGAACCTAAAATGCTAGTCGGGATAGCAATCTCTCTCGGCTGGATCTCTAGAACTAGAGCATCACGGACCAAGATACCCCCCCTTTTTGCGGGGGGGGGCGCTTTTTCCATCTGTAAGGGATACAGTCGACATATTCTAAAACCCCTGAGAGGGCGGTAACCATTTCTGAGTAATTTTATACATTATTTGTATTGAAATCGAAGGTTTGCTTGACTGACCGAAAGAAATGTATTGGTCAAACACCTTTCAGTCAGAAATTGATTGTTTGATTGATTTTTGTTCTTCGCTTTCCTCTGTGTGTGGTGTGTGTGTGTGTGTGTGTGTGTGTGTGTGTGTGTGTGTTTGAGAAAGAGTGTGTGTGTGTATGTATATGAAAGAGTGTGTGTGTGTGTGTGAGAGAGAGAAAGAGTGAGTGTGTGTATGTATGTGAGAGAGAGAGAGTGTGTGTGTGTGTGTGTGTGTATGTGAGAGTGTGTGTGTACATGTGTATATGAGAGAGTGTGTGTGTGTGTATGTGTCTATGAGAGTTAGTGAGTGTGTATGTTTGAGAGAGTGTGTGTGTGTGTGCCTTTCTATTCCTTTTACATGTATGCACACGTCGTATTTGTTCCCAGTTAACCGCTCACCGGTGACAATTGAGCGCGAGAAGCCATAAAAAAACTGCAAACAAGGGACGATCTTAAGCAATTCCGTTTCTTTTCGAGCGACACTTCGATCAAAGCGGGAAAAACAGTTCATCGATATGCGTAATCGAAACTCAAAAGAGAAAAAGGAAAAAGATAGGGGACTCCGGCGAAACGATGAGAGTGAAAGGAGACGACTAGAGAAAAATTAACAGAGTCACGGGGGGTTGGGGAGGGGTATTTCGGGTGAAATCAAACCAAGTTACAGCAAATCGATCACAGCAAATAACTAGATGAAAGGATTTTGCTGAAAGGTTGATTCATATTGCTTTGCTGAAAGGAACAAAAACCAGAACAGGTTTAGGTTTGTTTTGTTTTTGTTTTTGTTTGTTTTGTCTTTTTGTTTTTATGTTAATATGCTGTTAAAGAAATAAACGAAAACAAACCTAAAGATCAAGTGACAACAAGACTCGTCAATAATCAGTTCGGTCAGCGAGAAGTAGTATACGTTGACTCCTGTAGAGGGCAAGACCCTACTTTGCCAACAAAAGGATATCTTCTGGATATGACACTAAACTTCATCTTTTGGTGAGGCTCTACTTCGGTATATAGAAATATAGAAACTTTGATGTAATATTGTTTTTGTTTTTGGTAAATATGCTATAAATGTTCACTTTGTATATGGTTGTAAATCTTATTTTGTGGGGAGTAATTATTAAATTTTCCAATTCAGGCGAGTTCTGGTATCACAAATCTGTATGCATAATTACCATTCCATATATAATAACAATTTTATTGCGTTATAATACCCAATCTACAATATATTCTTAGTGTGAAAATGGTTTCCAAAATAATAGCAAAATGAAACATTTAATTTGAAATACTAAGTTAATGTTGATATATATACAGTACAGGGGTTAGTTAAAATATATTGTCATTTTGATAAGGACAGGTTTAATTACCAACACAGGAACATGTATCATACTTCAAAATGAAGCTGGTCCTCTGTTGATCACATCTCCACTCCTTCGGATAATCTGGATTTCTCTCAATAGAAATGTGACACCTTCGAATGATAGCATCTATTCCTGCCTCGTAAAATTCGGTTGACTCTACTTTGATCCACCTTTTCACAACATATTTCACTTTGTCACTGGAATAAATTTGCCTCTCAAACCCTCTTAATGCCATAACTCCCATGTGCACTCTGACCCGGAGTGGTAGTATCTTTTAGAGTTACATATATTGATCAAATAGAGCTATTTTAGATTATTCGTATTTGATATAACCGTTTGCAAAAAAAAAAAAAAACTAACGAATACACAACAAATATAAATATGATTGTGCAATGAAGTCGATTCCCTTGACAGGTTGACATGCCGTTAAAATCAATTAATCACTTGTCATTGAACCATTACTAAGTTTATATTTAATTCGCATATAATACTTGACCTTGCTTTTAGTAGATGAGATATTACTACCAAAATTAAATGTCAATACACGCATAGGAAAAGCATACACAGCTATTGATACCTTAATCGATCACATGACAATCTGATTTCTCTAAGAGATGGGAATTATACGAAGCTGCTGCCGTAGACGTACTACTATATGGCTGCACCACTTAGATTTTAACGAAACGCTTAGAGAAAAAGTTATATGGGCATCAACAACAATTGATATAACCGTTACTCCATGCTCCACATTTATTTCCGTTCATTGGCACTTTCATTCATTTTCTTTCATAATATGAGTTTTTTCATATCAGGGTTGACTAGTGGTCTTTCACTGAATTCTGGGTGACAACAAGTCTCCTCATGTCTCCAGGACTCTTCTGAGTATTCTTACAGATTGCAGCAGTGCAGTATTCTGGGTAGTCTCAATTTTTCCTCTGATTTCCAGATTTTCCAAGCTTTTTTCCAAGCTTTTTTGGACCGTTCCAAGTGCACCAACTACAATTAGTATCACTTTGACTCATATTCCATAGCTTTTTCAGTTCTCTGGTAAGGTCCAGGTATTCGTCCATCTTTCCGTTTGCCTTCATCTTCACTTTGTGATCTGCTGGAACTATTATTATTATTATTATTATTATTATTATTATTATTATTATTATTTTCACTCGATCCATGATGGTGCGAGTTTTGGTGTGTTTGCACTGAAATCTGAGTAAAAAAAAGTGTATTGTCGAATGCAATCGTCTAGATAATTTCAATCCTTCCTCGATTTCTCATTTCTTTAATTTTTTGTAAGGCTTTTGAGATTGTTTCAATCATTTATTTTAATAATCACAAAATGAACAAACAGAACAAATAAAAGATTTTCAAAATTGACAGACCCAACAAAAGCAAGAACCAAGTAATTCGAAGAGCTTATCGCCGTATAAAAAACATATGGCCAATAAAAGATATCCACTCCCAGACAAACAAACACTGGCAATCCCCGAAGTTAGAGTTAATGATATCTATGAATATTCAGACAAAGGTAAGAAAAAATGCGAAAAAAAACATTCATTCAACTACTTGTCAATAAAAGAATGTAAAGACTCACAAGGAAAGTAGGTTAAGATATGACTGTTCGAATTATTCTCCTGCAAAATGTGTAACTTTAATCTACGTCTCCTCCTACTCGCCCAACATTTAAAAAAAAATCACTTTGTAGCCTCCTCCTTTCAAATCGATCATCTGGTTCAGGGATTCTCAAAACTTTTCACTTGAAAAATGTCCGTTTATCACCAAATAAATTTATTCAATACTAACACTTTTGCAGCCAAAGTGACATTATTTCACAAAAGAAGTGAAATATTTGTCGTTTTTTTTGTAGCTCAATTTAAGGCATTTCCTATTAGCTGCTCGTTGGATCATTCCAGTGTTCATGTATAGAAATTGCTCTAGGATTTGTTGTATAGGATTGTGTAAAGGTTGTTTTGTCATGAGAAGACTGTCACGTTTCTTTAGAGTAACACAATCTAAGTAATTTTCTAATTAGCTGCTTAATGATCACTTCCTTGTTAACCTATGGAAACATTGCTAGAAGGTCCCCCCCCCACTCTGGTGTAGGATTGTAAAAATATATCTCCCCATCCCCCTAGGATTGAGCACTTTGTGGGGGATTTCGCTGATGACCGCCAACTAAAGCGTAAACGCAACGCTCTCATATATAAGGGATGGAGCACTTATGGCAGCCTTTACATACAAAGCGATGTGTGTATTAAAACAGTTAAAAATACCCTTCGCATTCTGTAGGTGATGATAGACTGGCGGTTAAGGTGTCTGACTGACACTGAACCGATCGGATTTCAATCCCGGCTGTAGGTAGCTTACAGATTTCTAGCCACACTGAAGAGAATTGATAAGTCGAAACACGTGTCTGTGGATGACTATATATATATATATATATATATATATATAATTGATTTTTTAGAGCATATCCTCTATTTTGCAAATTTTCTGAAAATAATTGCCCCACTTTACAATAAACAGACACACACACACACACACACACATATATATATATATATATATATATATATATATAATATATATATATATATAAGGATGTAGTAGGTACAGAATAAATCACGCTTGGTGACAGTAAGTTTTTCAATTATGCGATCATCAAACCAAGTGGTTCCCACTAGGTGTTAATCGTTTTATGTATTTTTGTGTGGGGTCCTATCTTCTACTGCGTTGTAATTTAGGTGACTCTATTGTATGGATTTTGTGATTTGTTTTATTTGTCATTTTCTGTATTGATTAATGCATTTATTATTATTACTATTGTTATTATTTTATTATCCCTATGATTTGTTGAGATGAATGGAAATCTTTCAAGTGAAAAGATTTGTTGTAGTAGAAGTAGTAGTACCAGCAGCAGTGTTTTATTCTTATTTATTTATTTTTGTTTAAAAAAGGATCTGCTTGTGAAAGGGTTAAAGTGCAGAACACAACGAATTTACCAGAAAATTTACCAGCGAATTTACCGGAAAATTTACCAGTGAATTTACACGAGAAAAGAACCAGTAAACTTTAAATGCAAACGCACCTTTAATTCTTGAACGTTTTTTTTTTTAATGAGAAGGATGGGTTTGGTAGGCACTGAGGCGATCATGAACATTAGGTTGTAAGTTTCTTCAACGTCTTTATTTTTGCTCAGTCAATAATGCACATGGCTAAACTCAGATTCGACAAACGTAACTTGTAAAATGAGCATAACAGTTGGACAAAGCTTAAGATATTTTGCAACAGTTTTTTTCTCGATTCTCCAATAATATTCAATTCCTTTAAATATGTATATGGACTTCACTTCAAGATCGAAAGCCATTTCAATAAATTCTTCTCTGAGAAAGTAGGTTAAATTTACACTTTTCTCTTGAAAATCAAAAGGAGAAAAATCCATTCAGGAATTTCCATGTTTAGAAAATCCTTGAATCGAGCTTTAAGGTTTTCTTACAAATTCTTGATGGAATTTATATAGAAGAACAAGTCTTTATATATATATATTTACCAACCCCTCTGCATGATCAGGATGTGACACAAGGTCAATTTCTTATGCGGAGTTTTAACAGGTTTGAATTCGGAGTTTTCCTTCTCCTAGACTGGTTACCTAGCCATGGTTAAAGAGCCCAGTCTGCTCTGATATTTACCCATAGCTGGAGAGAGAATTGGATTCATACCTTTCCCAATCTGGGTATTGAACTCGGGTCGACGAGTCCATTTTCTACGACTCTAACCTTTAGACCACGCTCCAAGTCTTTATATATAGATAAAAAAAATAGCAAATTCACCCCTATTCTTTTATTCACCCAGTCAAAATTTCTATTTACTCCTAGGGGTAGTATCTGTTAGGGTCCTATCTATAGGGCGTAATAACTTTTTTTACAAATTATTTGTATTAGTAAACTGCATCTAATGGTAAAGTTCCAATTTTGTAGATTTTGGGAGTGTGGGGTACCCCTTCATCATCATTACTCCCAAGTCTACTCGAACCCGGTAGGACCACTTAGGGTCTCATCTATGGGCTGAATAGAAAAAAATAGTTTTAAAAAATGTATTAAAAACATTGAGTTTAAAGAATTTTGAATACCCTTCAAGCATGAATAGAAAAAATGTCTTCCTCATAAAATAACCCCAAAAGGGTTGACATGCTGTAAAATTCTAAACCCATCTGTATTAAAGAGGAATATTTGATACCATATTCAAAAAGATTTCTTAAATCTTACATTTTTGTGAGGTTTATCACTCGAGTTCTAACTGGGAGCTTTTCAATGAAATCTGAGTGTCTGAATGTCCATTCAACTCTCCAGGAATCTTCTTATTCTAGACGATTTAAGATTGGTCTTGATGGTCTCGATTCTTTCTATGATCTTCAATTCACCCAATCTATTTTCCAAAACTGTTTCCCAGTCACTGGTTGGTCTGAAGATCGCATTGACAAGAAACTGTCAGTAACCAGGTGTTTACTCCATGTCCATGCTACATTAACTCATATAGTAATGCTCTATAAATGATATTGAGCACTGTCTACTTACAAATATAGCACCTATATTATCTGTAAAATATCATATATATATGTGTGTGTGTGTGTGTGTGTGTGTGTGTGTGTGTGTGTGTGTTTGGACAGCATTTTTTCATTTATGCAGGGGTGGAACACATCACCCCTGATGATGGCACTCGGAAGTGCCGAAAGTACTCGGGACATGAACTTTGGTGGACTAATCCACGAATTCCATCCAAATATTAAAAATTTGGCCAGAAAACCTGAAAAAAATCACGAATAAAATTGTTAAACAGGAGCTCTGTCTTTTGTTTAATTCAACATGCATAAATATATATATATATATATATATATATATATTATATATATATATATATATATATATATATTCGTGTCTCTTTTTCTTTTCTTCTTTTCATTCAAATTTAACATTATAATTATTATCTACTTTATTGCTTTTTACCTACATCAAGACAATCCTGACTATTCTTGTTTATAGTCACGCCTGAACCCAAAACACGCCGGGGCCCACACACAGCGAAAGATTTCTGATAAGTGTTTATTTCGGCTTCACATGAATTGTAAGAAAGTATTTGATAACGCACACATACACACACGCACAAGCACACACACACACACACACACACGCACACATACACACAAACATATATATATATATATATTATATATATATATATATATATATATATATATATAATGGCGTGAAACCTCCCTGCTTGAAAATGAAGAGAAGGACCTACAACTATGACTGGCACGTTCTACATGTTTGTCTCACAGGTCAACACACTTAGCACATCACTTCTCAAATTTCTTTAACCCTACTAAAAACCATGAAATAACTAAAAACAATATAAAACCATGCTATGCCCGTTCCATAATAGCTATTAGATTTGCATATGAAATTTCATACACTAAACGTACAACTATTATGGGATAGACCTAGAATTATTAAAGTACTAAATTATGATTTTATTATAACAGGTTCCAAGCCGAAGCAGATACAGTGCAACTGTACGGCTGCACCCTAACAAGGTGCTTAGAATAAAGCTCCCATAATAGCTGTTAGATTTGCTTATGAATTTTAAACACTAGATGTACAACTATTATGGGACAGACCTAGTATCATTAAGTACTAAATTATGGTTTTATTATAACAGGTTCCAAGCTGAAGCCGATTCAGTGCAACTGTACGGCTACACTACCTGGACCCTAACAAAATGCTTTGAGGAAAAGGTAGATTGGACCTATACAAGGATGTTGGCACTGTCTTGAAGAAATCTTGGAAGCATCATCCCACAAGAAAACGGCTGTACAGTCACCTTTCTTCTATTACACAAACCACCCAGGTGAGACGAACAAAACATACTGAATACTGTTGGATAAGTAAGGACGAACTCGTGAGTGGCATTCTCCTATGGACAGCTATACATGGACACACCAGTGTAGAGAAAAGACCTACATCAATCAGCTGTGTGTGGATTATGGATGCGACAGAAAAGACCTGACTGGCACAATGACAAATAGGGATGGTTGGCAGGAAAGAGTCTTGGGGAAAATACTTGACAGCGTTTATTTTGGTTGTAGTGATTGTTAAAATATGGGACAATTTAACATCTAGATCCGGATGTACGAGCAATAACAAGAAGACTTGAACGTCTACACTTGAAATTCATAAAGAAAACAATCCTACTGTAGTCTTTGCAATAGATAATACAAAAAAAATACAAGAACAATCGATTAATACACAAAGTATTTGTAAGTATTTAAATCTACAAAAACTTCAAGATCAACATATTTGCATTACGTAAATTAGGGCAAGAGGCCGGGACGACATAAGATCAAAATTACCAAAATATATTCCGTAATTCACAAGTTCAAATAAAACAAACATCTAACTTCCTTTTTTAATTTTTTTTTCAATTCATTTTAATTTTACGTTCGGTATTTAACGAACGCAAGCCCATTTGGAATATTTCATTTTTAAGATTGGTTGAAATAAAATGGAACAAATAAGTAATCTGCGATTAAGTGACACCAGATGATCTGGATTTACATTTTTTTGCAATCCATCTTGGATGATTTGGACGGTCTCATTTTTAACAAGTGGGTGTTGCAGGATGATAACGGACGGAAAATTAAGGATTACGCGTATTAATATATAGTTTTGTTTTTACTAGAATATGCTTCTCCATACACGTCCTACTTTCTTCTGCAAATTTCCCTATTTCATGACAGACCACTTTGCAATCACGAAGCACAGTTTGATTTGCTGCCATTTTGAATAGCCTCAAAACAAATATTTTTTACGATATTAAAATATTTGCTATAAAACAAACCCAAATAACGCAGAGTTTACAATTATAAAAAAAAAAAAACTCTGAAAAACAATGATTCCCTTTATATATTGAATATCAATATATATATTATTAATTTATATATATATATATTATTAATATATATATATATATATATATATATATATATATTATACATATATTAATATATATATATATATATATTATATATATATATTAATATATATATATATATAATATATATATATATATATAATTATATATTTCAGTTTATATGCAGTTGAAGTATTTGAAGCGGTAATTAAATGACTAAGTGTGAGTTGATGGATGGTAGGACGTGAGGGGACGTCAGAAAGATGAGTGTCCCTACAGGTCACTCGGGTCAACCGGGAGGTGACGATGACGGAGGTTACCGTGGGAGAGTTTTTGGGTTTTTTTGTTGTTTTTTTTTTTTTTGCTTTGTTTGTTTGTTTGTTTGTTTGTTTTTTTTTGTTGTTTTTTTTTTGTTTTTTTTTTTTTGTAAGCGTCACAGAATAATTGGAAGAGTTCCGTAGAAAAGAATGAGTCAAGTAGATAAATAGACAAACAGTTGCACAGAAGAAGCGGAAAAGAAAAAATGGAAAATAATGGAAAAAAGTGAAACTGGAGAGGCGATGAAAAAGAAAGAAAGAAACAATGAGCAGACTCTTGAGAAAAATAGAAAAATAGAAAGAGGAAAGTAAGATGGAATAGTCAGACTGTTGAAAAAGAAAGAAAGAAAGAAAGAAAGAAAGAAAGAAAGAAAGAATGAGCAGATGGAAAGAAAGTCTGAATAGTGACACCGTAGAAAAGGTAAGAAAGAAACAAACAAATAAACAAACAAACAAACAAGGAATTGCGATACCGTTGAAAAAGAAAGAATAGCGAAATAAATGAGAAGGAAAGAATGGCTGGAAAGAAATGAAGAAAGGAAAGAATAGAAAGAAAGGAATAGGGGAAAGAAAGAAAGATGGAATATTCAAACCGTTGAAAAAGAAAGAAAGAAAGAAAGAAAGGAAGGAAGAAAGGAGGAAGTAAAGAACAAAGAAACAAAGAATTGCGAGGCAGTAAAGAAAGAAAGAAAGAAAGAAAGAAAGAAAGAAAGAATTTCGAAGCTGTTGAAAAAGAAAGAAAGAAAAGCAAAAAAAAAAAAAAAGAGAAAGAAAGTGTAAATGGAGAAGGCGATAAGTGATGAAGAAAGAAAGATTGAGAGGCTGATGAATGAAAAATAAATAAGTAAATAAATAAAGAGAAGATTGAGTGGCTAATTAAAAATAAATAAAGAGAAGAAAGAAAGGGACAATGAAAAGAAGGAAAGTAAAAAAAGAAAAGTATGTAAGAAAGGAGGAAGACCGAGGCTAATTAGAAAGAAAGAAAGAAAGAAAGAAAGAAAGAATGGTGGGGCCTTTGAGAAAGAAAGCAAATAAGAAAAAGAAGAAGAAAGAAGGAAATAAAGAAGGAAAGAAAGGCCCATAAAAAATAAAGAAAGAAATAGAGGAACAAGAAATGATTTGATCAAATTTGAGCCAGGACACTAAGCCTAGGTATTTATTTAGATCTGAACATAATTACGGATTTTTTTTTGTTCGTGAAAAATCCATTAAAGCTGCTGTTCCATTGGCGATAGATTCATTACTTTTAGAATTTGGATAATCATTGAATTTCGTTTTGTTTTAGTTGTCGATATATTTGTTTCAGATTCTGACTTAGCATAATGACGTTCCTCGGAATACGTGTCAGCTAAAGAAAGAAAAAAACTTATTTGTTTCTTTATTTGTAGAAAGGCCACTTAACACTTGGAAACTTTGTAAATATTCCGGATTCCTTAAATTACGAATAAGAGTTTTAATGCTGAGTGTTTGAAAAAAAAAAAAAGCTAAAGACTAAAATAAAAACAATAATGAAAATCTATACATATGTAAAAGGCAGTTGTGTGTATATGTATGTCCGGAGGAAACTTCGAAAATAAAACAATTAACGACAAAGTAAATATATATACACATTAAATATCACCAGGGCTTGGTTTTTGAGCAAAAATAATGAAGGTTTTATATTTGTGAAGATAAATAAAAAATAAATTAAAATGATAGCAACATAGAATTTCTTTTGCATTTAATATTCTAAATAGTAGACCTCATTTTTTCTTTTCAGAGTTGCTGGATCAACGCAATGTCTTCTTTTTACATTAAGATGTTAATAGGGCATACGGCAAGGATCTAATTCGTGATTCAGTAATAATGGATCTGCAAGACTAAATCGTTTGCTACACACTACCCAGGTGATGCCGGGTAGCCACTTCTAGTAACAAATAAACTAGGGTGGTCGCGCTAAAAATAACTAAAATGTTGCGTGCAGAATTTGCATTTTTTTTCTTACGTTTAAAAACAAAATCGACATATGGAACAACTGACGTGTGTCCGTGTTTGTAGATAATTTTTCATTCGATTTTTTTTCTATTTCAACAAGCCATGACACGACCAGAACATAACCTCCCCCCACTCTACTTCAAGCAAAACAAAAAAGTTAATTCGTGTTTGCGGTCGCTTTAACGTGAGGCTGTCACCCAGTTGGAACATTTTCCCTTCTATTTTGTTCCCTTTATTTATTTATTTTTAAATTCTTTAACGTAACGTTGCTGTTTGACAGAAAGTCTCCTCCCAGTATCCTAAAGATGCGTACGTGTTTAGAATACATTAGATGCACTGTCGTGTGAGCCTCGTTCTCGGCTACTCGGTAATTCCAATGTCGCTAAAGCGTGAGTGCGCATGCGTCTTAATGCAAAATTGATTTCTTTTATATACTTTGTTCAGTTTTCGCTCTAATCTACCGTATTTTACGGCATATAAGACGCACTTTTTTTCTAAAATTTTGGCACAAAAATTGCCCTGCGTCTTTTACATCGTAGGTGAAGTTTGAGACCTACCGTAATATCAATTCTGTCATTATCATTTCTTGCTATTGAGATGTCTTGTGTATGCTTATTGCTTGCCTTTACTGCCAAATTGCTTTTATACAGGTATGTTTCTGCTTGTGTAATGCACAGCTAGACTGTTTTCAACAATATATGCTTAAATACGCTAAAAACTTTTTTCATGAATCTGACCTTCTGAAATGGGGGTGCGTCTTATATTCCGTCAAATACGGTAATTAAACTGGTC
Source organism: Doryteuthis pealeii (assembly GCA_023376005.1). Lineage (NCBI taxonomy): Eukaryota > Metazoa > Mollusca > Cephalopoda > Myopsida > Loliginidae > Doryteuthis > Doryteuthis pealeii. Next base: position 1,467,901 of record CM042159.1, on the reverse strand, counting down.
TACATGGTATATTAATTGATTGATTGATCTTAAGGGTAGGGTTATATTTGTCTAGAGAAATATCATGTTTATTGTATGATCATATCTATATTTTTGTGTGGTTATTTCATATATATGTGTGTTGGTGTGAGAGACAAACATATTTATTTGTATAATAACATATGTCCCTACTCATACACACGCATATACATGTACACACACACACACGCATGCATACACACACGCACAGACACACACACACACACATAATATATATATATATATATATATATATATATATATAAATTTAAATTTAGAATATATCTTTCTTAAATCATTCATCAATTTAAGTCTGAGTAAATAATCTATACATTTCTCTAATAAATAATTTTTATTTTTACCATTTTTATCTTAAATTCAAGAGTATACATTGCTGCAATTTTTAACGGAAATAGAACAGACAATAGACAGAAATAACAAAAAATTCGAATTACAAAGTTGTAAGAAGATTGTAAGAAAAGGATTGAGATAGATGATAGATAGATAGATAGATAGATAGATGCGCTGATTCATTGATAGTTTAAGAAGACGTACAGGCATAAGTAATTTCGATTATTATTGTTATTTACTTCGCTATGAAAAATAATTAAATCGATAAAACCACATATAAATTAAATATTTAGAAAGATTGTTTTATTTTCTTTCTAACCAAATAGATATTTCCGAGATTGGACCGGGTATACGTTAGAAATTCTGAGCTAAAACAATTAGGACACGAATTTGTATATTTCAAATTATCGTCAGGCGGAACCGTGCTGGCATTTTGAATCACTGCTGATACAGGCAGCAGTCAGCAATTTTTTATATAAGTAGCAGCAGTAGCCAAGCTACGATTATCGTAAATCATTTGATTTTTGTTTATTTAATTAATTATATCACTTAATCAGTAGAAATCAATAACCAAATTTGGTGTGTTTTCTAGTTATAGGGGTATTAATGTGTATGCAAAATTTGAATCTGAGTGACCTCCCGTTTTGGAGTTATACGTCGACATGTACATACCAAACTTCCTTTTATATATATATATATATATATATATATATATATATATATGAGAGAGAAAGAGAGAGAGAGAGAGAGAGAGAGAGAGAGAGAGAGACTGAAGAAGAGTTAGTTGGCTGGTTTTATGGTTCTTTAGTTGTTTGGTAACGACACATCAACACCTGCATGGATATTTTAAGCTGGAATCAATTTAACAATTGCAGTATCCAGTTATACATAGTACAAAAATATTTTTTTAAATCAATTTAAACAGGTAAATACTTCATACTTAGTTCGAATATCAATATTCTAAGAGCCAATGTAAGTAATGAAATTCACTATCATTAATAAATGTCAAACATCTCATACTTTGTTGTAATATTAATATCTTAAGAGCCTAGTACTTACTTCGGCAGTATATCTTATTATAATGGAGATTGTGTGCTTTTCTGTCTGTAACCGAAACTAAATCACTACTCAAGTCACAATTCCCTTTGAAATTGACCATGAATTTATTTTTTATTTAAACCTCAATTATTGATTAAATTGTTTTACAATATTAATACTGTTAAGTATATCGACATACTAATAACATGCAATTATATTTATATATACAACTAAATAGCGGTTTACAGTGTGAACGAGAAGGCTAATTTGCATATTGATATTAAAAATGTGATTTTAATAAATGTGTGCTTAGTATTATTGATTTCTAACTGTTTTGTTTTATTTTAATGAATATAAGCAAAAATCTCTTCAATGAATCTTAAATGAAATCCATTAACAAGAAAAATAAATGTCATTTTATTCTTTACTTCCTCTTTTAACTAAATACTTAAATTAGAAAAAATAACAATTTAAGACGAGAGTGATGGAAGGGTAAGTTTCAGTTGTTCTATTTTTCGGTTATATCCCCCTCTGTTTCAAATCTTTTTATCTGCATTCTTATTTAGTTTTATTAGCCTTTCTAATTTAATACAATATTCTATTACATTAAAACTAAAATACTTGCACCCGGAGGGTGCATATATTTGCTAGTATACTTAATATCTTAAGTGCCAACATATCAATAAAGTTCACAATGATTTTAAACAGGTAAATTCTATTTACCTAGTTGCAATGTCAAAGTTTTAAGTGTCAATATATTAATTAAGTTCACAATTACATTAAATAGGTGAGTTCTTCATACTTAGAAATAACATCCATATTTTAAGAGGCAATATATTAATAAAGTTCACAAAGGTTGTTAGCAGGTAAGTACATCATAGCTAGTTTTAATGTCAAATATAAATAGTATCAATATACAAATAATTTCCATAATCATTTTGAACAGGTAAACACTTCCTACTTAGTAACATTATCAATATTTTACGGGCCAATCTATTAATGTAGTCATTTAAAGATTATCTTATTCTAAAATTTATCTCAAACAGATCTATTTGATCTATATAGAGAGCACCAAAATGCACATCCGGGTAAGAGTGGACTTTGGTGTAATTTAAATCAAAGGGTGATTGCACACTCTACAGAGCACCAGAACTGAAGCTTCAACTCCTAATGGCCAGTATACTATTTTAAAAATACGGGGCTCTATATACGAATGCCTGGTTGATAATATATATATATATATATATATATATATATGTGTGTGTGTGTGTGTGTGTGTGTGTGTGTGTGTGTGTGTGTGTGCACGTGGTTTTAAGAATTATATAAACGAGAAACTGTCAGTTACCAAGCGCCGTTGACTTCATGTTCACGCTATCTTAAGTTTGCTATAAACGCTCTATCCACGATATTGAGCATTATTTACTTATGAATATAGAAAACCATATTATCAATATATATGTATGTATCTATGCTATATATATATATATATATATATATATATATATATATATATATATATATATATATTAATGCAATTTTATTATAAAAAGGATTTACAACTGAATAAGGTTTCTCTAGTGACTTTTTGCCGTAAAGAAAGAGGCGCGGCTGACGTACCTTTTGATCTTGTTTAAAAAAAGAAGCAAAGAAAAATGTACTCTGGATATAATTTCTTAGATTTTAAATTATTTTCTATGCATTTTCATAGTAAAAATCATTTTCAATGGTTTCTTTTATAGTAAAAATCATTTCCAGTGGATTTTTATAGTAAAAATCATTTACAACTATATAAAATTTATCAGGGAACTGTTCGTCAAATCTATCTCTCTCTCTCTCTCTCTCTCTCTCTCTCTCTCTCTATATATATATATATATATATATATATATATATATATATATATAGTATGAACAAAATGTAATAAGACAAACAGGAATATTTCTTATATGTTATTTATTCTAAACTAGTTTCGACCTTAGGTCATCGTCAGGAGAATATTTCTTTTTTTAAGAAATTGTTTTTAGATTTTTTGAAAGGGAGCATTATGAAGGAACTATAAAATTGGAGTATTTTTGAGGGTTTGACATGCTATTAAAATCCAGGTAGAAGAGTCTATTAGTAGTAGCAAGTCAATCTGTTCCGTGACAAACCTCTTTGAGGTGAGTTATTTTTTAATGCTCTTATATATGTGAGGGAGGGTTCTTGGGAGTTGTGTATATGCCCATATATGTATACATATAAATGTATGTGTGTGCATACATACATATATATATATATATATATATATAATATATATATTTGATGTGTATTATATTTGATGTGTATTATAGGGTAGAAAGTGATAAGGGGTAAATGACCCGTTTTGCGCGGGGGCTTAGATCCCTGTCTTCCCGCCCCTTATTCCCAGCTGACAAAATGGCTTGCGAGAGAGTTGCTAATATTTATGACCGCTTTACACAAGTTTGCGCAGGAATAGCGATGATGTTAACAGAGTTGATAAGAATTTTGAGAGGAGAGAGAGTAAAGGGCACCAAGCTTAGGTGATGAGGGAATGTGAAGAAGCAGAGGATAGAAAAGACGGAAGAAACGTATATGATAGATCGGTAAAATAGACTAAAAACACGCATACACTATTTTCGGATCTAGAATACGCTGACTGCCTCAGATGATACAAATGGGTAAAACCTTCAGAAAAAATGGTCTCCTGGGAATAATACTAAACTGGGTCCGGTGGTGAAGCTATACTTCTGGAGCTTGACCACTGCTCCTAGGTACACTCAGACCCGGAAATATTATCGTAGGAAATGAACCAGTCGACCTGAGTTCAAATCTTGTACGGGGCCATTTCACATTGCGCAAATAACGTTGAGAAATGTATGAATCTAACTATTCTACTGGGTAAATAAAAAAGTAAAGTCGTCGGGGTGGCTTAAAGTCGGTATCAATCAGATAGCGAGTCTATCCCCTTTTCACTAGCGCTAGACCAAGGAAGTTGTTTTTGCATCTGAGGTAAAGCGACACACCTACCATCAGTTCCTTACTTTACCGCACAGATTCCTGTGCTACTTATACGCTGAGTTGGTGAGGGCCGGTATCGAACCAGGAACCTTGTGGTTCCTAGGCGGAGCTAGACTAAGCATAATTTTTTTCAGAGTTGTTCAGAAGTTCTTACTTTAAACATGGCCAATTTTGCCCAATGGTTTCATTTGCAAAGGGCATGTCGATTTTGAGAGTTTTTTTCTTAGGTTTTCCTGAAGATAATTTGTGGATTAACAAGGGAAGATTTGAAACCTATGACATTGGTTTGACAAGTATAGTTGAAGGAGAAAATGGAGGTAGAGAGAGAGAGAGAGAGAGCGAGAGAGAGAGAGAGAGAGAGAGAGAAATGGAGGTAGAGCGAGAGAGAGAGAGAGATAGAGAGAGAGAGAGAGAGAGAGAGAATGTAGGTAGATAGATAGAAATGGAAGTAGAGAGAGATAGAGAGAGAAATGAAGTTAGAGAGAGAGAGAGAGAGAGAGAGAGAGAGATGGAGGTAGAGAGAGAGAAATGGAGGTAGATAGATAGATAGAAATGGAAGTAGAGAGAGAGAGAGAGAGAGAGAGAGAGAAATGTAGGTAGATAGATAGAAATGGAGTAGAGAGAGAGATAGAGAGAGAAATGAAGTTAGAGAGAGAGAGAGAGAGAGAGAGAGATGGAGGAGAGAGGATAGATAGATAGAAATGGAAGTAGAGAGAGAGAGGGGGAGAGAGATAAATGGAGGTAGAGAGAGAGAGAGAAGGAGTAGAGAGAGAGAGAGAGAGAGAGAGAGAGAGAGAGAGAGAGAGAGAGAAATGGAGGTAGATAGATAGATAGATACAAATGGAAATAAATAGATAGATAGAAATGAGACAGATTGTGATAGATAGATAGATAGATAGATAGATAGAGAGAGAGAGAGAGAGAGAGAGAGAATAAGGACAGATTTTAATAAATAGATATGAACTGTTTGAGAGAGATTTCTACATTGTAATAGATAGATAAGAACAGAATAAGATAGATTGCTAGATAGACACACACACACATATATATAGATATCGAGATTTTTAAAAATTGGGACAGATCGTTATATATAGATATGAACATAGATAAAAATTGGAAAAGATCGTAAAAGATATATAAATAGTTTTAGAGTGAAAAATCGATAGGAATCGAGAGAGGATTGTAATAGATCTGAGCAAAGTGAACTAGATTGATAGATAGACAAATAGACAGACATCTAATAATAAAAATTGGGTTTATGTCGTGATTGATTGATGCTCACAAAAATCTTTTCAAAAGACGACGACAAAAGCCAACCAGACAACCAACAAATCTTTTTTTTTACGCCCATATCTAACGTGATTGAAATAATAGTGGATGAATCCGAAAATAGTACTTAACGCTTTTAAATTCAACGGAGCAATTTGATCGTAAACAAAATACCAAAGAGAGGGATACAAATGAGGCTAGACGTTTAGTAGGTCAAGGTATTTACAAGAGTTAAATCGTGTGACAATGTAGATTGGTTGCTTGTGTGACCTTCGATATGACTTGGTGGGAGAGAAAAAAGGGAAAAAAATACATCGAAGGTGTCATTTGGTGTAACTGACATTTCGACACCTGATAATCAGCCGGTCAATTGCCTGTGAGTGTAGATACCTCATGTAAAAGATCTGATGCATGTTGTTATCATTTCACCGTCATCTGAGAGAGATACATATTGGACACATAGCCTAGTGGATAAAGGAGTTAGGTTAAGACAGTTCTAAATGACAGTTATCTCTAGACTGCAGGTTCAATCCTGGTTCAGGGACAGCAGGAACATGGAATAATAATTAACACAGCTTAACACCTGTTAGCGGAATGAGAACAGGATACCCCCGTGGACTGAATAAAGGGTTAGGTTCAAAGTTCCGTGATGGCTCCCGATTACGACTAGAAGGTTCCCGAGTTTCGAGAAGGTTCCCAAGTCCGACAAGAATTACCTGAAGAAGGCCGGAGGGCACGTTATACAAATAACAATGAAGATGAGGACAATAGTCCGAATATTAAAAATAATACATATTACTGTATTACTCACATTAGGCGAGGGCGTTACGTCGAGGTGTAATAGTTAGCAAGCTAGTCTTGCAGAACCTTTATTGGTATGTTCTTTGAAGAAGGTTTCACACACACACACACACACACACACACACACACACACACATATATATATATATATATATATTCAGTTATCCACAAATACGTGTTTCGAAGTTTACTTCTCATCAGTGTGACTTTTACTTTTTAACAGCTACCTCTACCGGGATCGAAACCCGACAGAATTTTCATCTGCCAAGTCTCTTACCCATGCATCTATTAGTGGCTGTCAGTCTGGAGTGAACAATCAATAGATACATCCCTACGCAGAATGTTTTTATAATCACCAGAGAACTCAAGGCTGTAAACAGTCGAGCATAGCTTAATTCTAGTAGTAAAGTTAGTGGGGTGGTCTATTGTACCTAACAGCCGAAGAGCGGGGGAATCTATCCCCTTTTAGCTCGCGCTAGAGAAGGGAACTTTTTTGCTGTGGATCACCCCACCTCCCGCCAGATTACCCAAAATGTGATACTCATACTATGTGTAGCTCGGCGAGCTAGGTTTAAATCGTAGACGCGCCTATTTCTAGGACCTTGCGAATTCCATTCCTAGGCGAATGCTCTACCGACTGAGCTATGCCTGTGCCAATATACTATTTACCCATAGCTACGGGTTGAAGAGATGCCTTTCTAAAGAGATTTTAAAAAGAAATAAAGAAATAAACAGGCGCATCTAGGATTTGAACCTAGAGCCTTTTTCCCACAACGACCACCCCACACGCTTCCTTAAACACATGTAGATTTTTTGTTTTATTATATGGGAGACTGCGAACAGGGAAACGTTCTCATGGTAAATAGTCATGCCGGAGACAATGGGTTGAGATTGTTTGTTTGGTTTATTTTGAGTGAAGCAAATATTTAAATACTGGAGATATTTAAAGACTACAACGTGTGGGAATGACTAAAGAGATTCTTTTTATCTCTGAAAGTTTGTTTTCAGCCGTAAATTAATAAGTAATAAAGTTTTTTTTTCACGGACGCGGGTGCAATTTTCAGTGCTATTACGATCCGAGTGTCCGACATTCAGCGTCAGATCCTCTCAGCGTGAACTGGCGTATAAACAACTTATCGACACCACCAAACAGCTTAAATATCAAGCGTAAACACAAGCGAGAATTTCTAATGGAAAGTAAAGGTGACAAAAAGTCTCCAACTTAATTGGTCGACCCGAAAATTAGGCATGTAAAAACGCGTGATATGTTATGTACGAAGTTCCATTTTATATTCACCACATAAAGATGGCTCTTTTATTGCGATCAAATACAATTTCAAGGGCCCTCTGTTCTTCCTAGATTTGTTTGGGGGAACATCATGGAATCTCTAGTAGAGTTTGTCTGAAAGGTTAACAACGTTTACAATGTAGATGTTAACCGCATTCAAAGTATATATATATATATATATATAATATATATATATATATATATATATTGGTTTGTTGGTTTTTTTGAAGGCTATCACAATGCAAGTGTAAAGAAAAAAGAAGGTAACTGTGCTGTTGTTTGTTAACCTGTGATTTATTCTTAATTCTTAATATTTCGGGATAAAAATCCCTTCTACAGAAGATTACTAGAACTGAAGTTGTTGCTAGTGGCTGTTCATTTGTTCAAATGAATTCATTTTTCGACGCTTAAACGTTTCGGTTTATTTTTCTAATGAACAAATGGAGAATCAGATGGGCTTGGAAATAAACATACAAGGTAATGCTTAGAGGTTAAAACCTGGAATGATAATCAGACACTGTTGAACAGACACACACACATAAACACACACACACACACAGACACACA
>CM042159.1:1444553-1454553 GCA_023376005.1 Doryteuthis pealeii | reverse complement strand
CTCTCTCTCTCTCTCTCTCTCTCTCTCTCTCTCTCTCTCTCTCTCTGATTTAGTCTGTTTCTCTTACTCTTTGGCTATTTCGGTGTTTCTCACATTCTGTGTTTCTTTTATTCATCACTCTGTTTGTCTTCTCTATCTCTACACACACACACACACACACACACATATATATATATATATATATATATATATGTGTGTGTGTGTGTGTGTGTATGTGTGTGTGTGTGTGTGTGCATGTGCGAGTGTCATTAATTTTGGACTCATATTTTAGACATTGTATTTTTATTGCTTTTTTAGCAGACATCGTGGGAAGATGGGCAGTCAATAAATTGTTGCAATGGTTGTCAGTGAAGAGATTATGTATGTGGCCAAACCTCTCTCCCATAATTAGTTTACAGTTGTTAAACGCCTTTTTAACCATCATGAGACAATCAATACCACAACCAATGATCAGGGCCAAAAATAAGGACGATAGCCACGTTGTAGGAATTTCATATCAAATAAACAGGGCTCTAAAGAATGGTTCCTTTGAGTCACCCGCACAAATGCACACACACACGGACACCACACACACACACACACACACACACACATATATATATATATATATGTGTTGTGTGTGTGTGATGAGAGTGAGAGAGAGAAAGTGAGAGAGAGAGTGGGTGTATTTATTTAAGTATATAAATGCACACACACATATATAAAGAGTTATATATATATATATAAACCACATATATATATGTATATAAACAATATATATATATATATATATTATATATATATCATATCTGTATAGTTTTTACTCTTCTGTTCTAAGCTTTCAAATATCCCCACTCTTTTAGTAAAAGGAAAGGATTTGCAAAGGAAGTTATAAGAATTTTTTTTAAAATCAGATCACCAAAGATTACAATTTCTTTAATGCCGGAAGTTGATGGTGGGCGAAAAAAAACAACCAATAAAAAATGTAAAATATAAAAAAACAAATGGGACAAGATCGGTCTGGCAATAACAATTTATATATAGATAAAAAGAAAATAGTATTTTTATCTACTTGTCTCACACACACACACGTTCACACATACACACGCATGCTAGTGTATATTTCTTTGCATGCATATGCCTATTTACAGACCCTGGTAAAAATATGGATATATTACAAGCAGAAAAGTTTCTCCTGTCATTCTCAATGTATGACAAATAAGAAAAGTAAGTAAGCTGGACAGAGGGAGTCTATCCCCTTTTCACAAGCGCTAGACAGAGGGGATTGTCTTTTTTTTGCTGAGGTGGTGTGTCACACCTACCATCATATATATATGAGGAAAAAATGAGTAAAGAAAAGAAATGTAGATGGAAATTCACTCTGATGAAGGTCGTAAAAAATCTCTCTGTGTACGGAATATTTTTACATTTTTCCTATTATTATTATTATTATCATCATTTCAACTCCATCTGATTATTTTAATAATAATAATAACGTAAATCCGTATATATTTTGATAAACGGACCGAAACACATGTGTAAGTGATATCGATAAAAGTGATATCGATAAAATTCATTTTTATCCATCTACATTTCTTTTCTTTATTCATTTTTTCCTCATATTGTCGGATTCAATTCCCTTTCCATTCTTACATATATATATATATCATATATACATATATATATATATATATATATATATATATATATTGTGTGTGTATGTATTCACAACTATCAGTCTCTCTTTCTATATATACGTATATATAAATATATATCAGTCTGTCTGTCTGTCTGTCTGTCTGTATCTCTCTCTCTTCTCTCTCTCTCTCTCTCTCTCTCTCTCTCTCTCTCTCTCTCTCTCTCTCTCTCTCTCTCTTTCCTTTTTAGTCTGTTTCTCTTACTCTTTGGCTATTTCGATGTCTTCTCATATTCTGTGTTTCTTTGAGTCGGATCTTAGCCATGAAGAGCACTAATGCGAAACTTAAGTAGGTTTATCTGACTCATTAGGTTTATCTTATATATATATATATATAATATATATATATATATATATAAATATTGGAGAATATTTATATTTTTCTTTCCCAGATAGATTTTACAAAATACAAGTAAAATCTATCTGAAGAGACTAGACTCATTTTGAGTTTCTGGTCGAAATAAATTGATCATAGTCTAATGATGGTTTGATAAGTTTTTCCTTTATTTGAAAGTTAAATATTTCTCTGTATATAATTAATTTAATAGTTCTTATACATTAAGCTCTCTAAGGGATTTTAAAAAATCCTTGTATGAATATATAAGCTTGCTCCTACAAAGGAATACAGTATGGTTGTACAGTGAGATTTCGATGATCGCAAAATACAATCATATCTTACTTACCAGTCATTTGGATTATCTTACATATATATAATATATATATATATATATATATATATATATATATATATATATATATATATGAGTATAGATAAAAGGATATGAAAACAACACAATATGCAGTTAAAGGAAAGATTTTATATCATATTCATAGCTAATATTGAACAAGGTTTTCGATTTATAAAAATCATCTTCAGAGCTTGTTTATACTCCAGACTTATCAATAGCGGAGACGAAAATAATATAAATTTAAAACGAAAACATTGATGTTGCAAAAAAGTTATGCGGAAGTTTCAAATATAAGCACATCCGCCAACGCTTTTCTCGGTCAGCGACAGTCATGTATCTCTTATTGTAACAGTTTTTGAAAAAAGAAGACATATTCCAAACTCGATGATAGACAAATTCTCTTTTTCAAACAGGATGAGTATTAACCCGTTGAAGGTAGGCCCGCAACAGATTTTTAGAAAATAATTTTTATTTTTGTATTTAAATTTGTATTTTTCTATTTTTGTTTTTTCTCATATATCATAAGTATGAATGATTGTAAGATTTTTAGGATAATGTGAAATTTAAATTTGTTGAGAAGTATATGACGGAAATGGTTTATGTGAAGGGTATTTTATGATTTCTGACTACAAGTGTCGCTAAATAAGGGGATATATTAAAAAAAAGCCTTGTCTTTGGGGGATGGTTTGGTGGGTGAGAATAACGCAAGATTCCTTAATTCTACGTAGTGTTCTATTGTGTATGTGAGTTAATATTTTGTCACCTTTAAAATCAAAGGTATATATATATATATATATATATATATATATATATATATATATATATATATTAGGCAATCAGCATTACTATGCATGTGTATCTTTTTACACTTCTATGAATGATACCTATCGACAATAATAGACGTTTTGTGAGCAGCTGACGCCAGTTGTCAAAAACCGGTGTTGTCTGACAATTGTCCTTCTTTAAACAATACGTTCAATATCCGACAATATGCACTGATAAGAACAACTGACTTCCTTTTAGGTTCAAACATATGTTAGCCATTATTTCACACAATTCCCCTCTAATTGAATCCAAATGTTATTATATAACAAGTAGAACTAATATATTTTTCCTCAAGATAAAAAGCTACAAAATGACCTGCTCTTATTTCAAGTTGTCCAGGAAGTCATTTCTCTTGCGTCAAAGTTTTTAAGTATCTTAATTATTACACATACAGAATATCAGCAAAAGAAATAGACAGTTTCAAAAGGTTACATGAAAAGCAGTTATCCGACTGTAGGTAGCTTACAAATGTCTAGCCACACTGAAGAGACTTGATAAGTCGAAACACCTGTCTGTGGATGACTCTATATATGCTCCCCATCCCCCTTGGGTTGAGCACTCTGGAGAGAGATTTACGATGAGGGCCGCCAACTCAAGCGTAAACGCAACGCTCTCCTATATAAGGGATGGGGCACTCTATGACGGCCTTTACCCATACAAAGCGATGTTTGTATTAAAACAGTTAAAATCTCCTTCGTATTCTGTAAGTGATGACAGCCTAATGGTTAAAGTGTCGGACTGGCACCCAACCGATCGGATTTCAATTCCGGCTGTAGGTAGCTTACAAATGGCTACCCACACTGAAGAGACTTGATAAGTCGAAACCCGTGTCTGTGGATGAATATATATATAAGTAAAGTCGTCGGGGTGGCCTAAAGTCGGTATCAGCCAATCAGCGACGGTGTCTATCCCCTTTTCACTAGCACTAGACCAAGGAGACTGTTTTTGCGTCTGAGGTGGAGCGCCACACCTACCATCAGCTCCTTACTCATATCTCTGTGCTACTCATAACGCTGAGTTGGCGAGGGCCGGTATCGAACTAGGAACCTTGTGGTTTCTAGCTGAACGCGCTACCGACTGAGCTGACCCGGCCCTTTTTATATATAACTGCTTTTCATGTTAAATTTTTAATTTGTCTATTAGTTTTGCCTATATTTTGAGTAATTTTACGACATGTCAACCCTCGGGTTATTTTATGCGGAAGACGTTTTTTTGTTTTATTCATTCTTGTTCCATATTTTTTAAACACAATTTAAAGACTTCTTTAAAAATCTATTTAAACCCATATGTATGACCCTTGCAGGTACTACCAATCCAGGTCAAAGTGGACCTGAGAGTAATGGCAATTAATGATTGCTCCACACTCGCCAGAGTTCAAGAAATTGAAACTCCCTATTAGATATCTTTTAATGGCATACCAACAACACTCTTTTCTCTGTGTATGGAGTAAAATTCCCTGAGGAAATTTACAAAAAAAGTGTTGCCTCGAGATTTTTTGCTCGAACTCCTTCTAGGATTCGACGAATAGTCATAATCTGAGATTTTGTGGATCGATATCTCATTATTTTATCGCCATTTCTTTTTTATGTAAATTGATATTTATCTATGAACAACATTTTTAAAAGGTGAACCTTATTGAATTCTTTCTGTTCTATTTCCCTGATTTTTTTTAATTGGATACATGACGTGATGGATATAGCGTTGTCTTAATGCAGTTCTAAGGGACAGTTATCTCTAGGCTGCATGTTCAATCCCGGTCAAGGGTGACAGAAACATAATTAAACAGCTTAACACTTGTATCCAGTCATGGTTTACGGAATGAGAACAGTCTACCGCGGTGGATTAAATAAAGGGTTATGTTCGAAGTTCCGTTAAGGCTCCCGCTGACGATATGAAGGTTCCTCAGTTCGTAGATAATGTTCCCGAATTTGGCAAGAAATACCTGAAGAAGGCCGGGTAGTACATCGGCCGAAACGTCATGCAGATAACAATAAAGATGAGGAATATTCTGAATAATACAAATTATACAAATCTTTCTGTTGTCTCCGATCTGATTTGTTATCCTTTCGCCATACAAAACTGATGTACTACTTACTGGTTTTGGTCTTTATTTGCTGTCGGAAATCGTGAAAGAAGAGAAATGCAAAGAGTGTGTATACGTGAATTACTCTATCATTTTGCCTATGGTTTATCATTGTATTTTGAGCGCCAATATTTTATCCAGTCACTAACAAGGGCAGAGAAAATCTCGATGTGGTGTTCTGGCGTAAATCGACGTCAGTGCTTTCTCCATTCCAACTGAAAATGTCACGAATTTGGCAAACAAATCGGGCAGAAATCTGCGATTAATAATTCTCTGGTGGGAATCTCTCAAAATCAACAAACCGACTTTTTTTTCTTCAGAAGAAAAAAAAAAACAGGATTTCCTACATCGAAAACCTATCAAAAAACAAACTTCTCAATTCTCATTCAAGACCTTCACCTCCCACCTTCCCCCTCACCCACCTACCCCCCTCCCCAACCCCCCTCCCCAACCCACGCAGCCAGATTCAAAGTGAGGGATTCAGGGCGGTCGGCATTGAGATATTAAGTTGCTGAGTTGGTCCGTTTTTTGGAGGGGGTGGGGAATAAAATCGTCCAAGAAAAGATTCTGCTTTTTTTTTAAATATTTTTATACTTTTCTTTTTTTTTCTTTTTTTACTGATCCATTTAAAAAAGCTTTCGTTGTTTTGACCTTTATTTTTATTATGCTTTTACGGATTTTTAAATTCTTTAAAAAATATTTTTTAGGAGGTTCAATTCATTTCGGCGATGCATGTTATGAGAAAAAGAATTTGGGTCGGAAAGTGAGAAACGTTGTTATATATATATATATATATATATATATATATATATATATATATACAATTTTGGAGGATATGTGCTTAATTGAAGTCATACCTAATTTTGAAAATTAATTAGTTAATAATTAATGAATTTAGGTGGGCATATATGTTCAACGTAAGGCTAAACAAATCGAGAAAATTTCAATCCCTGAATGTACATTTCGACTTATTTGTTTAGCCTTACATTTTTTTCTCGATTTGTTTAGCCTTACATTTGAACATATATGCCCGCCTAAATTCATTAATTATTAACTAATTAATTTTCAAAATAAGGTATGACTTCAATTAAGCACATATCTTCCAAAAATTGTCAGTTAAAAGCCATATCAAATAAACACATTGTTTATTTACTTACCTCATATATATATATATATATATATATATATATATATATATATATATATATATATATTCTGTAGCAGTCATTTTTTTCCTTTCTTTATTCCCACGTAAGAGTCACCTCGAATCTTATTGATTCTCAGGCCCATACAGCTTATTTAGCTTCCTCCTCCTCCTTGGATAAACCACACACGCTTTAAATATATCTAATAGATAGATAGATAGATAGATAAATTTAAACAGATAGATAGATAGATAGAAAGAAATTAACAAAATTAGACAGATAATTGCGAACAGAAATGAGGTAGGTAGTTAGATAGATAGAATTTTTATTTTTGTTTTGTTTGGTATTAAATTATAAATCTCACACCCGAACAAATGGGGAAATATCAGACACTTTTCTCACATTTCTGGCTGATGATAGTGCACTCGACATAAAATTTATAATTCTTTACCTGTCCCTCGACATCTCAGACCTAATTATATTTTAAACTTCCTTACGTCAGCAAATATATGACGAATCATTTTGCAGATTGTTAACGAATCTATTTATTTAATGTAATGTCTGTGTAAGATTATGATATTTTGTGTACGGGAGACATGGTGATTTGAAAACGAACTTTCGTTCCATATCTTTTATATTGATTTCTTTAACATAAGTGATTCAAAGATATTTGTCTGTCTGTCTGTCTGTCTCTCTTTGTCTGTCTGTCTGTTTGTCTGTCTGTCTCTTTGCTGGCTTCTGTTTAAATCTAGTGCAGACTTTTTGTCACTACACTGGTTTGAGCTGACGACCATGCAGTCTCTACATTTCGATTTATAGAAGGCGTCCGTCGGGTAATGTTTATCATCCTGGACGAGGCTGGTCGCATTTCACATAGCGCTTAGGAAACACATGCATCCAACTATTCTCTCTACAGATATGGGTAAATAGAAAGACAGGAATATTTAACCTTGGTATGGCAACCAGTCTAGGAGAAGGAAAATCCTTAATTCAAACTTGATCGAATCTGCTTTTAGACAAATCAACTCTGGGTTACATCGTGTGAAGGGGTACGATAGGTAGGTGCATTCCGATTTTGCGTTCTGAAATTCCTTTTAAATATAAACACCTTTGTTTCACCGGTCAACAATTGATCTTGACATACATTTCTACCATTTCAACAAACCATGTTTTCAGAATTTTGGCCACACAACAATTTTGACAGTTATGAAAAATCTGAAAAAGGTTAAGTCATCTCATAAAGAAAATATTATACGCATTTTGAAATAGATGCTTTTAAGCACTGGTACCCTGGGGAAAGGCTTGAATTCAACTAATCTCTCTCCAGCTATGGGTAAATAGTAGGGTGGGCTAGGTTCTTAACTTTTAGCAACCAGTTTAGGGGAAAGAAAACTCTAAATTCAAACCTGTTAGACTCCACTTAAGGAATTGACCTTTGTTTCACTAGTCATCATACATCTCTACCATTTCAACAAACCATGTTTTTAGAATTTCAGCCATATGTCTATGTGAGGCTTTTGACCAGTAGACCGTCAGCACTATATTTTTTTTAAAAATATATCAAGATAAAAATGATACAGATTAGATAAAATTGTTTTACTTACCTATAATTAACATTTTATGATGGCAATATCTTAAGAAATTGACCTTGTGTCACATCCTGCTAGAGCAGAGGGGTTGGTATATATATATATATATATATATATATATGTGTGTGTGTGTGTGTGTGTGTATATATATATATATATATATATATTATATATATATATATATATTGTTACATTATAGATTTTGATAAGAATGTTCTATGTTCTACTTACTTTGTAAGTATGACAAACGATTTTTTTTGGGGGGGGTGAATAGTAGGCTGGACTGGGCTCTTTAACTTTAACAACAAGCATAGGGGAATGAAAACTCTGAATTCAAACCTGTTAAAATCTGCTTGTTTCACCAGCCATCAAATAACTTGGCATACATCTCTACCATTTCAACAAACCATGTTTTCAGAATTTCGGCCATATGACCTCACAACGCTTTTGACCATCAGGCCGTCAGCACTATTATTTTTTCAATATATCAAGATAAAAATCATAAGTATTAGATAAAATTGTATTACTTACCTATAATTAAGTGCGTGATAAAACTACCTAGTACAACTAAACATCCCCATAGTTTGTGCTTGTCTTTGGGATTGTCCATCTTTAGCGACGGATACTTGCATTCCTTAAAACGAGATGTCCACTTCGACTTTCTAATTTTTCCGTCACCCTTGTGACAACAACCGTTCGGTCCCGGTGAGGGCATTTGTTTCTCGAGCAGGTCATAATTAGTTTCCTTCTCGTAGCTGCTCATCGATTTTTTCAAGGAGTTCATTGTGGCACAGCGGTATCCCCGGCCGTTATTGCTGCTGGCGCTGCTGCTGCACTGGGAGATGTCGCTGCTCGTACTGTCACTGCTGCTGATGCTGGTGGTGGATGCGATGCTACACCGAGTTCCGTGGCGATGGCACGCAGGGTACGCATGCAGGTCCACCACGGTAAGGGTTCGGCTTTTGCGGTTACGGTCTGGGTTCCTACCAGTGTGAACCCCGACTGGATCCCTGAATGAGCCCTCCACCTCGTCTGGGGATTGATCATCCAGGTTTACCACACATGGCCGTGTGTACTCCGTCGAACGGCTTCGTGGAATTTTTAAGCCTGGAAAAGAAAATAGATAGAATTAGATATCTGGATTAGAATTTAGAGAAAATTGTTAGCAATTTAAAATTTTAAAGGGATCTGGTTACATCATAACCAAAAAATCATTCATATATATATATATATATATATATATATATATATATATATATGGTATTTGTGGAAAAGGTGACATAATGGTGAAAATGGTCACAATGGTTAGTTGATGCAAGTTTCACAATGATAAGACAGTGATATAACAAATATAAAGTGCTCAATAGGTTAGTAGAGCAAATTTATTATAATAATGGTACACAGTAATGACCTACTCGAGTTTCACCATAAGGATTTTCAGGGTTAAATCCACTGGATTAATCAAGATGTGCAATCGACTGCAATTAATCAATATCTTGATTAATCCAGTGGATTTAACCCTGAAGATCCTTATGTTGAAACTTGAGTAGGTTATTACTGTGTACCATTATAATATATATATATATATATATATATATATATATATATATATATATATGAACACTGCATGATAGAAAAGTACAGGAAAGATTAATATTAGATATCATTAAGTATTAATAATAGAATTTAAGAGTTACCTACCATGCGAAATTATTATGATTTGGGTGAGAATGAATGGAATTAACCCAAACTATTCTTCCTATTAAGTTTAAATTGGATTAGGAATTACTTTATTCTCTAAGTTATTGGATTGTAATGCTATTGCTCTAACAAAATCTTGTTACGGTGTGCCATTGTTGCTTTTATGGTAACATATATACAAAAATCAAGTCATTATAATATATTTTCAAACCGATGAACATTTTTGGCTGCCTTATATAAAAATGATTTCAGTAAATTCATATATAACTTTAAATATGACTAGCAGGGTTATC
>CM042159.1:1434553-1439553 GCA_023376005.1 Doryteuthis pealeii | reverse complement strand
TTTAGTTAAGAAATTATTGATTATTGATTCCTCATAAGTTCTTCGAAGTTGCCGTAAGTACCCATTTTTTTATTTGGTTGATATTGGAGGATTTTAAAATGTTTTTTCTTTCTCTTGTCTTTCTTTCCTTTATACTCAAACATTTTTACTTTCTTTCATTCATTAAATTCTGATTTCTTTTATTGTTTGACCTTTTCATGCGTTACTTTCTTTTTCTTTTTTTCTTTCTTTTCTTTTTTCTTCTTTTTCTTTCTTTCTTTTTTTTTCTTTTTCTTTTTCTTTATTTTTTCTTTTTCTTTTTCTTTTTTTCTTTTTCTTTCTTTTCTTCTTTCTTTTTTCTATTTCTTTTCTTTTCTTTTCTTTTTCTTTTTCTTCTTTTTCTTTTTTTTTTTTTTTTTTTCTTTTTTTCATTTTTCTTTTTTTCTTTCTTTGTCTTATTCTCTTTTCCTTTCTTTTTTTATTATCTTTTCTTTCTTTCTTTTTTCTTTTTCTTTCTTTTCTTTTTTCTTTCGTTTACTTTCCTTTCAGTCTTTCACTCTTTTCTTTCTCTCTTTTTTATACTTTTTAAAATACTTTTAAAAATTTTCTTTTCCTCCCTTCCTTCTTTCTTTCATTTCTTTTATCATTTAAGCATCTTTTACTTCGTTTTTCTTTCCCTTTCTTTCTTTCCTTCTTTCTTTTCTTCCTTTCTTCTTTTCTTTTTTCTTCTTAGTTTTCTTCTTATTTTTTTACTTTTTTCTCTGCTTTTCCTTTCCTTTTTCTTATTTTCTTCTCTCCTTTTTTGTTTGTTTCTTCACTGTTTTAATTTCTTCTTTAACCTTATTCTCACTTCGCCTTTAATTCCCTTCTTTCTTTCTTTCTTTCATTCTTTCTTTCTTTCATTATTCTCTACTTTCTTTAATTCTTAATTTTTTTCTTGTTTCACTTTTACTTCTTTCCTTCTTTTCTTCCTCCCTTCTTTCTTTCCGATCCTCTTTCCTTCCTACTCTTATTCTTTCCTTCCTATTCTCCTTCTGTCTTTCCTTTCATCTTTGCTCTCCTCCCTTCCTTCCATATTATCATGCAGTAGAAACAATGGCGCCATTTTGAATCTCTTTATCTTTTCTTCTTTTGAAACCGAAAACCATTTTCCCTGCCGTTTATTGAGATGGAGTCCAAACGTCTACGACAATATTCTTTCGTTTTAGCAAAGAATCGATCAATCCATTATTACATTTGTTTCTTCTTCTTCTTCTTCTTCTTCTTCTTCTTCTTCTTCTTCTTCTTCTTCCTTTGGCCCACACGCCCTCAGCCTCACCCCAACTGCCTCGTTTGCCTTTATTCCTTTAATCGATGATGATATAAAACAATTAACGAATGGAAAAGAATTATGAAGACAATATCAAAGACAATGGTCAGATGACAAAGGATGAAAACAGGGCGTGGGAAGTCAGTAGCAAATATTTTCTTATCTACTTTTTTTTCTTTCTTTTGTCCTTTCTTTCTTTTGTCGTTTCTTTTAGTCTTCATTCCTTTCTTTCTGTCTTCCTTTCTTTTTTTCTTACTGTATTCCTTTTATTTTTATTTGTCTTTTTTTCATTTCCTTTCTGACCTTCGGTCTTTTCTTTCTTCTTTCTTTCTTTCTTTCTTTCCTTCTGACTTCTTTTTCTTCTTTCTTTCCTTCTGACTTCTTTCTCTTTCTTTCTTTTCTTTTTCTTTCTTTCTTTCTCTTCCTTCTGACTTCTTTCTTTCTTTCTTTCTTTCTTTCCTTCTGCTTTCTTTCTTTCTTTCTTTCTTTTCTTTCCTTCTGACTTTCTTTCTTTCTTTCTTCTTTCTTTCTTCTTTCTTTCTTTCTTTCTTTCTTTCTTTCTTCCTTCTTTCTTTATTTCTTTCTTTCCTTCTGACTTTCTTTTCTTTCTTTTCTTCTGACTTCTTTCTTTCTTTCTTTCTTTCTTTCCTTCTGTCTTTCTTTCTTTCTTTCTTTCTTCCTTTCTGTCTTTCTTCTTTCTTCTGACTTTTCTTTCTTTCCTTCTGACTTCTTTATTTCTTTATTTCTGTGTTTCATTCTGTGTTTTTTCCTGTCTTTCTGTCTTCCTCTTTTCTTCTGTCTGTCTGTCTGTCTTTATTTCTTTCTTTCTTTACGTCTTCCTTTCTCTCCTTCTTTCAGTCTTCTTTTTTTTTTCTTTCTTTCTTTCTTTCTTTCTTTCTTTCTGTTTTCCTTTCTTTCTTTCTGCCTTCTCTTTCTTTCTTTTTGTCTTTCTTTCGATTCTTTCTTTCTTTCTTTCTCCCCGTCTCCATTTATTCATTTCTGTCTTCCTTCATTTCCTTTTTTCTGACTTCCATCCTTTCTTTCTTTCCGTCTTCCTTCCCTTGTTTCTCTCTTTCTGTCCTTCTTTCTTTCTTTCTTTCTTCTTTCTTCGTTCTGCCTTTCTTTTTTTTCTTTCATCCTTTCCTTCTTTCTTTCACCATTTCTTTCTCTTTTCTCTGTTCTTTGTTTTATTTTTCTCTTTTTTCCTTCCTTTCTTTCTGTCTATCTGTATTCCTTTTTTTCGTTTTATTTCCCTTTACCTATTTCTTTCTTTCTATCTTCCTTTCTTTTTTTGTTTCGTTTGTTCTTTCTTTCTGCTTTTTCTTTATTTCCTTTCTGTCTTCCTTTCTTTCTGCCTTCCTTCCTTTCTTTCGTTCTGTCTTTATTCCTTTCTTTATACAGTTCTTTATACCTTTCTTTCTTTCTTTCTTTCTGTTTTACATTATAAAGGAAACGCTGAGAACATTCTGCATCGGATTTCTCCATCAAGTCGTTCTGTTTTGTTCCCATTCCTCTTTAGACAAACAAGCGTGTTTACAATCGTTTCCGAGATTCATTAATTACTTCCTCTAAATTTTTCTTATTTATTCGTCAAATTTAGATTTTCTTTTTAATATTATGCGCTTATAAATTGCATCTGAATATAAATAGAACAATTAATGAGTTGAAAGTCGAGGGTCAAATAATTAGAATTAGAGAGATCAATGAATCGAAAATCAAAAAGTAAAATATTCAAAACTGTGTATGTAGGTGTGGGAGGGGAAAATATTCGAGAGTCGAAGGGTCGAATAAACAAAGGTCTCGAATCAAAATATTAAAAAGTCGAGAGGTCAAGCATTCAAAAGTCCAGGGGTCAAATATTCAAAAGTTGCGATCAAATCATCAAAAGTCAGGAAGTAAAATATAAAAATATTGAGTGATCAAATATCTAAACATTTAGGGGTCAAGTAGATGAAAGGCGAAAGATCGAATATTCAAAAGTCGAAGATCAAATAATCGTAAGTCGAGGGATCAGACATTTTAAAGCCTAAATCATGAAACACCTTCTGTCTCGGTCTCTTTCCTTTTCGTTCCTTAAATTCCTTCCGTTTCAGCGAGACCATCAAATGAGATGGGGTTAAAGCAAAAAAAAACTAAGAAGACGCAAGTAAAATATCTAGCTACATTAACCTTAGAACATCCTAAAACCTCATGCTACCCCAAAAAATGGAGGGGTCAGATATTCGAAATTCGATGGGTCATTCAATATTTCGAAGGGTCAAATATTTTTAAGTGGTAAGTCGTCAGATTAAGTAATCATACGTCGAGAGGTCATATTATTGAAAGTCAAGTGCCAAGTCAACAGAAGAGGGGTTAAGTATACAAAGGTCAAGAGGTCAAATAATCGAAAGTCACTAGTTGATAATCTAAAGGCCAAATAGTTGGCAGTCAAGACGTTAAATGCAAGGAAGTTAAGAGTTCATATATTCCAAAGTCGAGAAGTCACCTAACCGGAAGTCATGTCAGATATTCAAAGGTCAAGTGGTCAGATATTCGAACGGCAAAAGGTCAAATAATCTAAATTAAGTGGCCAAATAGGGTTTCAAGTATTCCTATCCAATACTAATATTCCTTTTGTGCATATGAAAAATTTCAAACGAATTTGAGCAGAAGATAACTTTCACTGAACAGGTGAACTCGCCACTTCTAATACATTTTTTCACCCAAATTTTTGTGACTGGTCAAACATTTAGAAAACTTTCTAAAAACAATTTTTTTACAATAAATTTTTTCTGGATGATGACCTAAAGTCGAAACTTATTGTGGACAATTAAGAAAAATGACATAAAAAGAAATATTCCTTTTTGTTTTGTCACTTTTTGTTCATATATATATATATATATATATATATATATATATATATGAACAAAATGTGATAACACAAAAAGGAATATTTCTTTTATGTTATTTTTTTTTTAATTGTCCACAATTACTCGCCCTTCTCCTTATTCTGAGATAAAAATTTTTTATCACCTTCCACATACCAACAAAAGCTCTGAAGATGATCTAATTAATAGATCGAAACACTGCAGCGTCGTCCAATAAACTCACCACTTAACTCATTTAAACCTGTGTTTTTTCAATTTTTATTATACTACATACCGTTGGATTCACTTCCTTTTATTCACATATATATATATGTATGTATTATAAATATATAAAGACACTTATGTACGCACACAAATATGAATTAGTACTGGACACTCCATAGATATATAGAACTGAAACCTCACCACCAGATGCAGTGGCTTACAGTCAATTCACGTTGAAAGCACTGGTTGCCGTTAGATTAACGAAGTTAAGCAGCGATGAACCTGTACAATACTTAGATGGATGATAATTTAAGCAACAGCAGGTACTGTGAGAAACTGAATATCAAAATGACTTGATTTGGCATTAAATGACCCGAAAGGGGTTGATATGCCATAAAACAAAACCAACCAACCAACCAACTAGATGATGTTTACTTTTGTTAGTTTTGTCCGATCTTTTCCCAAGGAAGAATTATGAATTATTTAATATTTCCATATTCTGTCATTTCGTTCGTATCTCTCACAATTCGTTTATTTTAATCGTGATTCAATCGACTATTAAATAGTTAATAGAGTTGTTCTTTTTAAACACATTACGAAGACTAATCAATATATCGATTTTTTGTTCGAAACAATTCATT
>CM042159.1:1417053-1429553 GCA_023376005.1 Doryteuthis pealeii | reverse complement strand
AACAACTGTCGGTTTTGTTTTTATTATAATAATAGTCCTACTTAGCATGCTAAACAAAATAAGTAAACATCATTATATATTCATTGGCATTGCAGTCTCGGAAGATTATATAGGTCTTGTGCCCCTGAAGTTACAGCGGCTCCTGTGACTGTGAAGTCCAATGTTCGAAAAACATTCTCGACCACAGATGTCACATGCGAAGGCTGTCCCTGAAGATGCCGGTGCTTTGTTGCTACCGCTTTCTTCTGGACCTCTCGTCTTCAAGGTGTTGCACCATGGTGGCTTCAGACATGAACAGTCCGCTACGGAAAGCCTGCTGCCACCGAGGGCGGTCCTGAGCCAAATTTTCCCAGCTGGAAGGGGTAATGCCAAAGCACCTGAGATATATTATAATATATATATATATATATATATATATATATATATATATATATATATATATATATTATATAATGCTTATTTAATTGATATCCAAGTTTAAACAGATTAATATGTTTCTCTCTCGTCATTTACACTCTGACTAATTCCATATTTATTATCCTTTATTTGGAAAGCCTTAATGCAATATTTATATACTAGCAGTGGCTACCCGGCATCGCCTGGGTAGAGAGGGATGTTTTTAAGTAAGTCCCGCAGATCCATTATTACTGAATCGTGAGTTGAATCCTCGTGGGATGCCCCATTTAAATCCCTATGTAAAAAAATAGACCTTGCATTGATCTAGTTACTCTGAAAAGAAATGTTAATGTCTACTATCTAAAATATTAAATGAAAATAAAATCCATGTTGTTATCATTAAAATTTTATTTTTTTAATTATCTTCACGAATATAAATCAAATCTCTATTATTTTTGCTCAAAAACCGAGCCCTGATGATATTTAATTTGCATATATATTTATTTTGTCGTTAATTGTTTTATTTTCGAAGTTTCTTCCAGACATACAGATTCACACAACTGCCCTTTATGTATAGATTTGTACATACATATTTTCATCGTGTGTATTTTACGTTTCGACTACATTATTGATATTGTAATTAAACAATAAAACAAACACTCACTGGATTCCAAGAATGTAATCTTGAATTACACTAAACATATAGAATATATACCAACAGTAAAAACAAACAATATTAATTCTGTCTGAAGAAGTTAGTGAGGGTGTGGGTGCCGGTAGTCTTAGGCATTTGTGGAATTTGCTAGGAACTTGTACGATGCCAAGGTAAGAAGGCATGCGAGGGGGCGGTTGGCCTAGAGTCGGCGGCGTTGAGGGGGGTGGTGATTGTTGATGAGGCACAGCGGGCAACATGCCTTCCATGTGAAATTGTAAAAAACCTTCTCACCTTCAACTGTCAAAGTCGAAGCGGATAAGTGTTTGTATTTGAACAGAAGATACACACGAATATATATATATATATATGTACAAGTTCTTACACTCACATACACATATGTATACAAACAAATTCTTTACACACACCCATATGTGTGTGCATGTGAGAGTGTGTCTGAGTTGGTGAGTGTGTTGAGCGTGCTCTGGAGGTGTGTGTGTGGGGGTGTTTTACTCGATCTTATAACCCGCAGAGATAGACAACAGGATAGAAAGCAACTGACAACAGCAACACACACACACACACACAACACACACACACACACACACACACACACACACATATATATATATATATATACAAATAGCATTACTAATGGTTACAATAGGAAAAATAAGAGTGCTCAATACCTAGAATAGCAGCGGACGCACACACACACATATATATTACCCACAAGCTCCAGCCTGATTATTGTGTTTTTGTTTTTTGTTAAAACAACCACACGAAACTGCCAGAGATGATATTCAAAGGAATTTGAAGATTTAACGGTAAATTAATAATATCAGATTAGTATAGCGTAGACCTGGTGTCAACGGCCTCTGGTGACAATCAAGTTCACATTGCTAGTAAATGTGAACTCATGCTAAACTAACCTTATTACATTATTTCCGCAGAATATTGGGAAAACATCTACCCCCCCCCCATCTATCCTCAATAACTCAGGACTGTTTATCTGGCTTAGATTTTAAAATCACCCTGCCGGCTGGGCTCAGAATACACTGACTGTAAAAAAAATAAAATAAATAAAAAAACTGACCTGAAGGTACTGTTGCTTATCTGATACACAAATGCAAAATATCCCGTATCCCTAATCTCATTTCATTTTTCAGGAACACTGATAGTATTAGGATTGGGGTACCTACCACTCGCATAAATCCCCAAATGGGTTAGAAGGGGCTACTTAGCCTTGGTCGGCAACCCACCTAAGTCAAGGAAAAGTCCGGCACAAAACCTATGTTGCTTTTCAAGGAAAAGTAAGGGGAGTAAACCCTGAAAACAAATCAGGATCCAGAGTCCCTAAGGTGGTATGATACTGAAATCCTAGTGCTACCCATCAACTCCGGCGACACTACCGTTGCCAAATTGCATTGGTTCCTTACCTTTTCTTTGGATCACAGCGGCAGTGTGGAGAGGGGGTATTTGCTGCTCATTCTCCAGGCTATGTAGTTAAAAAACACTTTGACACTACTCCATTGTCTATCGTAGACGGAACGTTGCCAACAATCTCCTCCCGAGGAGCAAGACTCATCCCCCCAAAAAAAAAATGGCGTATCCTGGGTATGAAACTGAACTTCATCTGATGATGAGGCTCAAATCATTCATTACCATTTCTCAGTAGAAATATCGGATCCAATCAGATACTACCACCGGGGATCGGTGAATCTGTGTATAAACACAGATTCACTGATCCCGGGTAGCAGTATCTGATAGGATCCGATATTTCTACTGAGAATAGATATTGAATCTAACATAATTCTTTATCAAGGTTAATTTTAGTTACTTTAAATGTTCAAACAAATAACTATACTTGAATAGATATAATTACTTAAAATTATATGATTATGAGTAGCAGTAGCTTTCTTTAGTGGCACATCAACCTTACTGGGTATTTAACGCCAAAGTCAGTAAAAGATCAGTATTGGTACCATTTCTCATGGTTGGAGGGTGAAAAGGTTAATACATTTACCAATGTTGGAGTTCGAACTCGCTTACTCCGATGTTACAGTTTAGCACGTTAGTCATGGGTATATTATATATATATAGATACCTCATCGCATATGTGTGCAATACATATCATATGTCTTATATATATATATATATATATATATATATATATATATATATATATATATTACGGATTTTTGCCAAGTCACGAAGCAAATAAATTTACTTCTGGGTTAATAAAATCGAGTTAAAAAGTGCTCAATAAAAAGAGCTAAATATACGTTTTTTTTTAAAAAGCGAGTGTTATAAAATTCCAACTACAGTTTCTTGCCGGAACAATTCATCAGGGAATAATCACTTTTTCCAGTCATCTAATCTTATTAACATCCCGGCTGTATCCATTCTCAAGTACGTGGGAGTACCCCCCTACGTAATTCCCTAACCTACCTACATTTGTTTCTTAACCCAGATCGCGAGTTCAATATCTTCCCTGGGTCTCTGCAATTTTTAGTTTTTTTTATTTAAACACAGCATACAGGGGTTTTCGTTTCCGTTATGTGAAGGTGCCTCTTTTTATGATTCTCCACTCTACCCCTGGATCTCTACCATGCTTTTCTTTTAGTTCCCACACATATTTTGCAAGTGTGGTTGTTTCTCTGTACTTTCTATCCCTAAATGATAGTCTATGCTTCGATATCCTATGCTTTTTCAGATTGCTGGGTGGGCCCTTACATATATCTTGCTTTCCTTTGTGGTTGGTGATTTTCCCACTGCCTCATATACTACATCAGTCAATAAACATTTTCCTTGTATTTGGGACCTGCAATTACAAGTTGGTTCTTTCTTGTTTTTGTTTTGTTCTTTTTCTAACAATCTTTTATTATGATTGTTAATTATTCTACTTATATTACTCGTGCAACTGTAGCTTACTTTTAGGTTGTTTTTATTAAATAGCTTTTTCAGTCAGGGAGACCAAATAGTCTTCAGAGGTGTAAACATCCAGAAAAAAAAAAATGGATTTTTACACCTCCGAAGACTATTTCTACAACACTACTGATTTATCAACACCACAAATGTTTTGAAACTTTACATCTTTCTTCAATTATGCTGCGGACTTGTATATTCCTTTTTTAATAGCTGGAATATATCATGAACATTTTGATACTCATTATACATATTATATATATATAGGTATGTATTTATTTTTGTATACTATTACATCCAAAGGTACTTCTGACTTTTGTATAGATATTACAACGCATTGGGTGTTATATAAGTTCTAGAAGCTATATAAGTGCAGCATAGTGCTTGCTGTGTCACATGCAATTGATGCAATGTAAGTGTTCCGCTATAGATCAGGACTTTGTTGAAATAATCCTACATTTGCTTTCTTTTTTTTCCTTTGCACAAATCTGTTCATGTGAGCGAAAGTTGATTGGGTGAAGACCTCCTGTCGACAGCCATGATACCATTACTGATTAGATTATCTAGGTGAACACTTAAGCAGGTTTTTTCATGCAGACTCCAATGGGTAGGCTTAGAAAGAGAATCTTTGCAATGCAGTGGATTGGACGGAAAATGTATCATGTAGATATATTTTGCCGCCAAATATCAGCTGTTGCTGGAACATGCCTTCTGCTTCATGTCTGCTAAGACAATGTTATCAACTTCTGTCTGACCTTCCGTTGATTAAAGATGGCTACTACAGATTTAGTATATATATATATATATATATATATATATATATATATATATGTGTGTGTGTGTGTGTGTGTGTGTGTGTGTGTGTGGAGTGGGGGGTTGTGTGTGCAAGGTGTGTCAAAAAAGCATCGAGATTTTTTGTACTTTTTCACAGACAAAAATAACGTTTCATTCATTCTTCATTTCTATCTAGGTAAATACAGCTTTTAACTTGGTACTTTTTTGACACACCTTTTATTTTGAAAAGAATTAATGAATGGAACGTTATACTTTAGAATACAAGGTGTACCAAGTTTAAAGCTGTATTTCCCAAGATAGAAATGAAGAATGAAAGGAACGTTATTTTTTTTTCAGAATACAAGGTCTGTCAAAAAGTGCAAAAAATTCTGTTACTTTCTGACACACCTTGTATATATATATATATATATATATATATATATATATATATATTATATTATTATTATTATTATTATTATTATTATTATTATATTACACCTGTTATTATATTTTTTTCTTGTCCGTATCGCTTGGGTAAATGCAAACACAATTTAACGCCTAAAGCAAGTTTTTTCATTGACAGCTAAAATACTATCATGGAACCCCACTTTACTATTTTGCTTGTGTTCATGCCAGAACATTTTATATGGACACCCAAAGACCATATGGATGCTCAGGGACCATATGGACCCTGGTTGAGTACTACTGATCAAACGAGTTTATGAGTTTTATGTGGCCAAAGAGTAAAAGTAGCTTATTGTTTTTGTTTTTTGGTTTCGTTTTGTCTTTATCTAAACATTTTAAATTTCCATGCGAATATTCTCTCTCTCTCTCTCTCTCTCTCTCTCTCTCTCTCTCTCTCTCTCTCTCTCTCTCTCTCTCTCTCTCTCTCTCTGTGTGGCGAATTACAACGGGGCTTGCGATCCACCACGTACTTCTGACTCTAGTCTATTTTTATATCCTTCATCTTTACGAGTCGAGCCACAATATGTGACCTTCTCTCACACGTTTCGACACCAGCATGTGCGCAAACAACGAGCTATTTATATGCGTACGTTTTAGGCGGCCCAGCTAGGCCAATCTTCCCAAGCGAGACACGGCGAATTTTGCACGAAGTAAGAGAGGCGGATAAATAATGTATTGGAAGAAGAAAAAACGCATAAAGAAAAAATGGAAAAAGAAGGAAAAAAAGGAGAAAGAAGAAAAAAAGACAATAAGCGAATGAGGCAATCCGCCTTTGACCACACCGACACAAATTATTTACATGATCCGTTTTACTTATCTTGGTGGAAAAATCTATATGAAACAATTTCATTTCGTTTCCCTTATATAACAATAAGCTGGCTCACATCTACTGTCCTTAGTCTTTTTGTCTAATAACACGTACGTATGTACACACACGTGACATACACACTATATATATATATATATATATATATATATATATATATATATTTGAACAGATATATTCGCCTAATTCATTAATTATCAACTAATTATTTTTCAAATTAGGTATGACTTCAATTAAGCACATATTCTCCCACAAATTGTCGGCTATCGCCATCTCAAACAAACTGTTTGTGTACTATCTATATATATATATATATATATATATATATATATATATATATATATATGATATACATCTTTGAAAGGAAGGAAAAACTCAACACCGTTATTCCATAATAAATTTATAAATTTCCCTGTAGGCGTAGCGTGGCCGAATGATGACCCTGAGCTCTCTGTAGTGATTTAAAGATTCACTGTATTTATACATACTGGATCATACAATAATAATACAGTGTGTCTTAGAAATCACATATAGAATCATCCTTACTACCAAGTTTTAGATACCTCACATCTATATATAATATACATATATATATAACATACATCTATATATATATGCTACACATATATATATATATAATATATATATAATACATATATATACATAATATATAGAATAGATATATACATATGTATATGTATAATACACTCACACATATATATATATTGGTTTGGTGGTTGGTTTTGAAGGCTATCATAATGCAAGTGAAAAGAACAAATAAGGTAACTATGGTGTTGTTTGTTAACCTTTGCAAACAAACACCATAGTTAACCTGTTTTCTTTACACTTGCACCAAATCAATATAAACACAATGCCTCAAGTAAAACATAAAATACTTATACACACACACACACACACACACACACACACACATATATATATATATATATATATATATATATATATTGAGACCCATCTGATGAGACGAAAATTTGGGGAGCCGGTTTAAATCAACTTAGATTTATATGGGCCCCAATTTTGGTCGAAATAAATTTATTATGGAATTACGGTATTGAGTTCTTCCTTTATTGATAAATATTGCTCTGTATATAATCTAAAAGGTTATTATACATTGAGCTCTCTTCAGTGATTTAAAGATTCGCTGTATTTATACATACTGGCATCATCAATATTAGTACAGTGGATCTTAGAAATCACATATAGAATCATCCCTTACTACCAAGTTTTGGATAAATCTCATATATATATATATATAGCTTAAACTGGTATTATTGAAGACTACGGAATATTTCTTTTTTATGATCTTCAAATTTGAAAAAGCAATAAATAAATGACCAATAGAATAAATAGAATAGATAAAATAAAAACACACTCACATTTATATGTATATATACATGATCATATACACAACTCTCACGAACCTTCTCACATATATAAGAGCATTAAAAAGAAGTCACCTCAAAGAGGTTATTTCACGGAACAGATGGACTTGCTACTTCTAACACACTCTTCTACCGGATTTTAATAGCATGTCAAACCCTCAAAAATACTCCAATTTTTATAGTTTTTTCAATAATGCTCTCTTTCAAAAAATCTAAAAACAATTTTCTTCAAATAAGATATTTTCTCCTGACGATGACCAAAGGTCGAAACTAGTTGAGAATAAATAACATATAAGAAATATTCCTGTTTGTCTTATTACTTTTGTTCATACTAATATATATATATATATATATATATATATATATATATATATATATATATATATATGTGTGTGTGTGTGTGTGTGTGTGTGTGTGTACAGAGCATATATCTACAGTGTATCCCCTGAAAAAAGGGGCAATCGTATTGAATGTCTAACTCAACGAACCCCTAAAAATAGGTCATGGAATAGGCATTAGTTTCAGGTCAGTTTTTTGCGTAGGCGTAACGTGGCCGAATGATGACCCCCCGGGTTATTCTAATATTATTACCAGGAAATAAAATTCCCAGAACTGGTACCTCCTGACCGAAAACTATTGAAGAATCTTCGTCTTGTGGGTGGAGCTTAGAATGTTTTGACTGTTTCCCCAGGAAATGGCAAAGACCCACCTAAAAAAGAGAGTATCCTTTAACTGATGGTGCGGTTCCATTTCTAGAGACTTGGGATGTGTGGAGTATCCCTTTATTGCCATTACTGCCAGATCCACGCTGAACTGGAGTTGTAGTACCTTTTAGACTCCCATCTATGGGCCAAATAGATATGTTTGCAAATTATATGCATTAGATAAGAATATTTGATATCATATAACAATGAGCACAAAAAATGTAAATATAAACGTACAATGTATGCAATTCCCAAACCTCTAGGTATAAAATAACCCCGAGCGGCTTTAAACACTATTAAAACCAATAAACAATTTCTTATTGCACATAAATTATTAAAATCATTAAAAGAAATTGTTTTTAAATATACAATTAGATTTTGTTCAAACATTATATTTCATTTTTAAACATAATGAAATTATTATGACTTCCGCATGCTGTCGTCCCGGCCTCCTGCCCTAAAATACGCTAGGTGGTGCCTGCTAAAAAAAAAAGTGAACCAAGCTAAGATCTTTTTTTTTACATCCCCAGTTTTTAAGAGAGGTGTGGGTTAAATATTTACAATTACTCATCGATAAAAAAAAATTGAGGGGCAGTAAAACATCGCTTTCATAGCACATTAACTTGTCGATAAAACGCGCTCAATCCGTTCTATGGTTCATAACTAGCACGGTTCCCTTTTTTCAGCAAGCGCCGATTAGCTTATTTCAGGTAGGGGGCCGGGACGACAGCAACCGAAAATCACCAAATTATTAAGCGCAGCTTAGTTTCAGTACTGCTTTTAAATATGATAAGGTCCCCCCATGGCCTTAAGCCTTTCTAAACTTAAAAGTCTGAACTGGTTGAATCTTCCATTAAGTAGAAACCTGAAACTTTGCGTCGGTGGTCGACGACGGAATGAGATGGAATAAGATGTAATCTGAGCTGATAGTTTCTGCGGCGACCCACGCACATTGGCAAATCGCCGGCCGGTCAGTAAAAAACCGACCCGGGGAAGAAAAAAAGACATTTACATTGCATGATATATGGAGAAATAGATATTAAGCTGAGGTTAGTCTATCACAAGATTGCAAAGATGAAATCATCGAAGTGTTTGTAGGGTGGTTTTATGGCATGTCAAACCTTGTTGGGTTATTCAAACAGAAAGCTGAAAAGGCTGTGGAACATGAAAGTGACGGTGATACCAAATGTAGTTGCTGCCATTGGAACGGCCCCTAAATGCCCAGAAAAAGAGGCGCGGTGTAATGGTTATAATCGGAGGAAATGAACTCGTCGACCAGAGTTCAATTCCTGGACGAAGCTGTTTGCTAATAGCCTTGGGAAGGTTATGAATCCAATTCTCCCTTCAGCTATGGGTAAATAGCAGGGCTGACAGGGCTCTTTAACCATGACCAGGTAACTAGAGGCGCAGTCAGTATATTCTAAAGCCGCACCGATAAGAATAAGGTGCTGAGGGTTTGATATATATATATATATATATATATATATATATATATATATATATAAAGTAAAGTCGTCGGAGCGGCCTAATATCGGTATCAGCCAGACAGTGAGGGAGTCCATCCCCTTTTCACTAGCGGTAAACCAAGAAGATTATTTTACCAGCTGAGGTGGAGCGCCACACCTACCATCAGCTCCTCACTTTACCGCACAATCCCTGTGCTACTCATACGATGAGTTGGCGAGGGCCGGTATCGAACCAAGAAGCTTGTGATTCCTAGCCGAACACTCTACCGATTGAGCTAAACCCGTGACTGCAAACCTGGGGACCATAACTCCTGCAATGAGTGTCCCACGCTTTGTTTTCGACTCGAGAAAATTGAATATATAGACGCGTGAAAACTATCTGACAACATCAGAATACGTAACTTGGGTAAATTTATGGCCATATTGGTCACCCTGTGGGCATGCATGGCCTCGTAAATTTGTTAGAGCCGCTTCGGCCCAAAGCAATGAGATACAGTCACATGAACTATACCTCCATTACGCCTACAACAAATACAAATACGGAGAAAATACGTTAATTTATCATCATTACCCTCATAACTATAAAATATCTGATATATATATATAATATATATATATATATATATATATATATATATATATATATATATATATATATATATATATATATTATGTATATACACACACACATATATATATATATATATATATATATTCTAGGCATGTGCTATTGAACAACATGGAGTATTCTTTCTTCATTTTTCTTTTAGTTCTTTTATCTATGTTTTTATCAAATTATTTTTTAAGAATGGGGTGTAAGTTAAGTGTTAGTTATTAAAGATATTTAATATTTTAAAGTCGGAGACAACGTATTAAATATATTTGATAACTAAAACTTAACTTACACCCACTTCTTAAAAAAAAAGACTCTCCAAATTTGATAAAAACATAGATAAAAAAAAAAAAAATGAACTTAAAACCAAATTATGTACCCCATGATGACGACTGGCGAAACAGTCGAAAGCGCTCGGGATATAAGTATCGGAAATATTATATACCAATTAGATCCAGACTCAAAAAATATCGCAAGAAGACTGGAAAAAAATATTCATCCAAAAAAATGAAGAAAGAATACTCTTTGTATGCCTAGAAAAGAACTTGCTGCCAAAATACACAACATATATATATAATATATATATATATATATATATATATGTATGTGTCTGTGTGTGTGTGTGTATGTGTGTGTGTGTGTGTGTGTGTGTGTGTTTGTTAAACTTAAAGGACAATTCTAGTGGGTCAATCTATTTAAAAAACATTGTTGAATAAAAAACTACCGTTCTTTGGATGACCGACAAAGCAAAAGACTCTCACGATCTTCTTATTCTATGTGATAAATAAGTCTTCAAACAGATCGAAACAGTGCAGCGTTGGCGAAATAAACATCACTCGTTTCATGAACTTATGTTTTTTTTCAATTTTGGGGGGAGAGGGTAGCAGCACTACTTAGCCTTTAACGAAAAATTGGGATATAAAAGCTTTCTTGGACAAAGGTAACAGTATTCCATAAAAAAGCAGCTGTATTGCCACTGACCTCCTATCACACAAGCCATCCAAGAAAGATGAATAAAACATGCTGGACATTGCTGGAGAAATAGGTGACGTTGTTGATGTGTGGATAACTACAGGTGGATACACCTGAGTGGGCAGAGTGCAAAGACTTACATTGATAAGCTTTGTGCGGATACTGGATGCTAGTTCGAGTCTTTTTGAGAGGGATTTTTTTTCTGTTTCGATACGTGTGCTTTTTGTTTTTTGTTTTTTGTTTTTTTTATTGTTTTTGTTTTGATTTTTTTAGTGGAGAAGTCTTAAAATTGAGGGAACATACTGTTACTCAGAATTTAGTGAAAAACCTCCTTCTCTAACGAAGAAGAAAAAGTACAAAATAGAAGAAGAAGAAGAAGAAGAAGAAGAAGAAGAACAACAACAACAACAACAACAACAACAACAACAAAATTGAATAAGAAAAAGAAGAAGAAGAAGAAGAAGAAGAAGAAGAAGAAGAAGAACAAAATTGAAGAAGAAGAAGAAGAAGAAGAAGAAGAAGAAGAAGAAGAAGAAGAAGAAGAAGAAGAAGAAGAAGTTGTTGAGTCAACATTTTTTTCAATAATGTAGTACCCTCTGAAGGGGAAAACAGGTTGGTGTGCCCTTCTGTTTGGGGTCAGCCTACGATGACCTCAAATACGTGCGATGTATCTTCTATCTATTTCCTCTCATCGCCAGAGAAACATTCTATTGAAATGATGGAGAAGAGAGTCTCGAATAACAACACCAATACATTTTGTTGCTTTTAGATGGCCACCTACGACCAAAATAATCGAAACTGCTAATAAATAAACCAAAAACAAAACAAAAAAGTCACTTAAAGAAGAAAAATGTTTTCGGCGGCTCTTTTAATAAAATGCTTGTGGTGTCTTATCGGTAAGTCATCTTGCCGAAAAGGGGAACCCGTGTTGAGTGACAATCTCTCACAGCGAAAACAAACCCTCCCCTAAAAAAGGATCAAGGAATGGGCGTTAGTTCCCGGTCAGTTTTTTTGTGTAGCGTGGCCGAATGATGACCCCGGCCATTCCAAGATGGTTTAGATAAAATACCAAAATTATTATCACGAGACAAAAAACCCAAGAATTTTCACTTTGTCAGTGAGTCTTCGAATACGCTGAGTGTATCCCACCTAAAAAATGTGTGTCCAGAGTAAAAATCTAAATTGGGTACGTAACCAGTCTAGGAGAGGGAAAACTCTGAATTCAAATTTCCTTAGGTCGGTCGTTGACTGGGTTTGTGGCATTCGTGCACCAATTCTTTCCTATCGACTGTGCCAAAAAG
>CM042159.1:1394553-1412053 GCA_023376005.1 Doryteuthis pealeii | reverse complement strand
ATATATATATCTTCAGATACAAATCAGTTAAAAAATGTGTTTCAAAAATTTGAATACCCATCAAGAATGAATTAAACAACACTTATTCGACATAAAATAACCTTACACGGGTTAACATGCCGTAAAATCTAACCAGTTAGCCAACCACTACGCTACGGAAACTCCCACTTGAACTAACGGCTTCGCCGGCCATCTTGTGATTATTGATGTTCGGATAGTGTTCTGTTTATCCTATATGATTTGTATTCGTGTAGCGTGCTAGAAAGCAACTGAGATAAGATGAAAGAAACGTAAGTAAAAGATTCGAAATAACTTGTTGGCATAACGAGATTGTTTTTTTTTTTCTTTTGGGCAAAACATGACGCGCCGGCCACAATTTTGGGCTGGGATGGAATTAAAGTTGTTTTATGCGTCGAGATTCCAAGGATTATTTACGTTTTATGTCCGTTCAGTTTTCTAAGAACAATTCAAATGAAAACGTGTAGGAATCATCGTAATTTCTTTTAGGGTGGGGCAAAAAATATCGAGATGAAATTAGAAAGACCGCTAATTAGTTTCGACCCGTTTTCAAAATGGAAGTGGAGGATTCGAGAAAAAGAAATAAAATGGATCGATCAAAAATGTATTTTATTATTATCATTATTATTATTATTATTATATTATTATTTTTTTTTCAATTTCTGATATTTTTGGAGAATCTGTTGAAGCAATAAAAGTAAAAAGCAAAGTCGCCTATTGTCGGTATCAGCCATCATGATTATTTGCATATAAAGTAATACAGTCAAGACGGTAGGTGGCCTATTGTCGGTATCAGCTGTTACGATTTTATGGGCCATCCTTTAGGATTCAAGCAAGGGCTCTTGTCCAGCGGAAATCTTTGGTAAATAATCCTTTGGTTGTTCCTTGGTGCTCCTCAGCATTGCAAATCGTCAATGATTGCAAATAGACGGTTCTCAGTATTAGTGCTTAAGTAGTCAACCAGCCACGCATTATGGCTGTTGATTGGCTGAGGTTTAAATCACGTGACCTAATCTAGTCTATAAATTTAACTGGTGTATTGTAGCACACCATATAGTAAAAATATTCCAACAGCGAGGGAGTTTATCCCCTTTCCAATATCGCTAGACCAGGAAGATTGTTTTTGCGTTTAACGTACAGAGCCACATCTACCATCATAATTATTTTTTATGGAAAGTAATACAGTCAACTCGGTGGAGAGGAAGTCTATCCCATTTTGCTAGTGCTAGATCAGGGATATTATTTCTTTTTGAGATGGAACGCCACAGCTACCATCAATTCACAAATAAGAATACCCAAGTTGTGTTACTTATGCCCTGAGTCGACGAGTACTAGTATCCAACCGGAAACCTTGTGATTTCTCGGCGAATCGTCTATCAACTGACCTAACCCGGTCCTAATGAGGTTAAAAAATTTTTTTTTAAATTAAAAAAAAAACAAACATTATTGCTAATGGTATTTCTATACCGGAAAAAAAACCCAACGTTAATCCGTGTCACTGTTATAAATACGACAATAGATTTCTCTAGACAGAGTGTTTAATATATGTTTTATATCATTAGAGATGTACAGGATCTTTTTTAAAAAATCAATAGCATTTCATAATCTTCAATAATTCTCATTCAAATTATCTCAAATTTTAACAGCACGAATAGAAACAATTCGGAATACGAAGTTTAATGATTTTTTTCTTTTTAGTTATAGAAATTCCTTTACTGGAAAAGAAAGGTCTTTAAATATTACACATAATTTTCTATTGTGTATACATATCTATCTATCTGGCTCTTCTCCCTCTCTATTTAAATTTCAATTCTGTATCCATATCTATCTATCTATCTATCTATCTATCTTCTCTCTATTCAAATTTCTATATATATATATATATATATATATATATATATATATATATATATATATATATATATTATCTATCTATCTATCTTCTTCTTCTCTCTCTCTCTCTATTTAAATTTCAATTGTGTGTATATATATATATATATATATATATATATATATATTAATTTATATCTATCTATTTATCTATCTATCTGCCTCTTCTCCCCTCTCTCTATTTAACTTTCAATTGTGTATACATATATTAATCTATCTATCTATCTATCTATCTATCTATCTGCCTCTTCCACCTCTCTCTATTTATTTGTATGTCTTTTCGTTTTATCTATCTATCTATCTATATTGCTCTATTTGTTATTTGTCAAATTCTAATGGCCTGTGTAGAAACCCATGCTATCAAAATTGATATCATTTGAGATGCGTTTCCGAAGAATCGATGCAATTTCGTAATCTAATAACTTAACCAGTTCTCATTCAAATGATCTCAAATTATTAGAGATGCGCAGTTATACAACTGAAACTTCATTGTTTAATGTTTTCTTTTTCTTTTTTCTTTTCTTTTCAGGTCTAGAAATGCCATATAATAATCTTCATACAATGTCTGCTATTTACATAGTAGCATTGCAACCAACAAAACCTTCATCAGATGATGACTCTGGGTTCAGGCATGATTTCGGGCCGAAGCATCATTACCACCCAGAACGCCCCAGCAGTATCTAACGATACCACCAGACTTTGTCGGTTTGACGTCACATTATAGGACTGCCATATCCACGCTGATGCGGTTAGAGCTTTCCCCTGGATCTTTTTTATGTATTTCCTCTTGTCTGGTGGAGAAAGTCCAAGTTTAGACAAAAATGCCAAGTTTGATATGGTAATAAATCCCCGGAATCCGACTTCGATAGGAAATACATCTGACACATTGTTCACGAAGGTCTTCACTCAATACCTTATTATTGAAATGTCTTAATCACTTTCAATTTCAATTCTATATTAACTTCATCTTAATTGTTAACTTCATTTTAACTTTTTTTTTCTTTTTTTTTTCATGAAAATATTTAAAACTGTTTCTTGCTTATTCTAAAAATATTTCAGATGAGGTTTTGAATTGTAACGTATTTCAGAAAAATTGATATGATTTCGTAATTTAGTAACTTGACCAAATCTCTTTCAAATGATCATAAATTTTAACAGAATGCTTTTTTAGTTTATGTTTGGGTCTTTTTTTAAGTATAGAAAATCCATTTACTGGAAAAGAAAAGGCGTTTAAACATCAAACGTAGAATTTCCAGTTTTTGTCCACACACGCTGTTAAATTTTAAATATCATTTGAGATGAACAGAATTTCATAAAAATCGATATTTCGTAATCTAATAACGTGATCAGTTTTCGTTCAAATGATATTAAATCTTAACAACTCAGACTTCTATGTTTTATGTTCAATGTTTAATGTTTACTTTTCTTTTCAGGTATAGAAATTTTATTGGCTTATGAAAGAAATTGCATTTAAACAGATGTTTAGAGGGGAAAGAAGGGTTAGCAAAATTTGTGAAGGGATGTGCCAAGTGTGTTGTGCAGAATAGTACGTTTCCTCACTATAGATCATAAACCTTCTTAGTAAAACGGAGAAGTTTTCACTATTTAATGCCACGATGGTTACCGTCGAGGACAACGGACTCGGAATGCCGAGTTCAAATTCTGGGCTGGTCAGTTTGTATTTCACTTCCCATTAGACCTCTTTGAAACGGCATGTTCTAGTTACCTGTTATATACCCTACCAATGAACATTAATGAATCCTCCTATACCCTACCTATGAACAGTAATGGGTATGTCCCAATTCTCATATACCCTACCTATGAACAGTAATGGGTATGTCAAATCCTCATAAATACGGGAGTATTATTCTAACTGGTTGTCTTATACGACTAGCAGTGGTTTACCCTCTTCACGCCGCTGGCGAGTATTGTATTTTGTTAATGTTATAAAGAATCTATTTCATTTCCAACCTCTTTTTAGTTACTTCTCATTTAGTTACCCTTATTAGGTTACAGCATTAACGAACCCCTCCACACGAACAGGATGCAACACAAGGTCATTTTAAGCGGATTTTAATTTTTTAAATTTTCCTTTCTCTAGACCGCTTGTCATACTGAGGTTAAAAGAAAACAAAAATATCAGCTCCAAAATTTCCCGACGATAAATACCGTTTACCCTCTAAGGAATTTCAACATTGACACGCAAGTAAGCATTTAAAGTAAAAAGTAAAGTCGTCGGAGTGGCCTAAAGTCGGCATCAGCCAGCCAGCCAGACAGTCTATCCCTTTTCACTAGCGCTAGCCCAAGGAGATTGTTTGGGCGTCTGAGGTGGAGCGCCACTTCTACCATCAGCTCCTCACTTTATAGCACATATCCATGTGTTCCTCATATGAAGGCCGGGATCGAACCAGGAACCTCAAGGTTCCCAGCCGGACACTCTACCGACTGAGCTAAGCCACCCCTTCTCGGTAGCGCTGTAGGCAGTGCGTCAGTCTCATAATCACAAGCATTTAAAACGAATACTAAAATATTTACTTACATTCTACAAATTCGAATATTGATATTCACATAACATATATTTTAAAAGCTGTTACTTATACCTAAAGTAATATATAAAAAGACAACTCAAATTCCTGTTGTTTATTTTACTGCATGCTTGTTTTATCTATAATTGATTTCAACTTTAAACTTTTTGTCATATTACAGGGAAACACTCTCTGCTACAATATGAGCAACATTTCGTTATGAACTTGGTACGCATGATTCGCCACAGCTTTCACGCTACCCACGTAACATCCCTTAGTATAAAAAATTGGCCATTTGTGGTCAAACGAGGATTCATCTCTGTCCGAATTTGATGGTTCTTGTACATAATGACTATTTGAATCGCTGTCTTTGACCGTGAGAAAGAAATACTTCACGAAAAAAAAAAAAAAAAAAAAGAAAAGAAAAAAAATGAAGAAAAATCCGCGGTTGGATGAGTGTGCAATAATTCTGCTGTATGCCCTTCAGGAAAAAGAGTTGAAAAAGCAACACGGGTAAAGAAAAGAAGAAAAAAAAGAATTAAATAAAAAACCTAGGTTTTACCCGTTTTCCGTAATAATGTTATTTTAGATTGTGAACGTCATTTCGAGATACATGCCGGTATTCACGTATCTATTGATTTGTGAGGGAGGTGAGCGGTTCGGCTTTCGTACGCCCTAACCCTCCCCCTGTCTCACTACTTAGCTAGCAAACCACGCCCTGAATTACGTCAGATAGATAGATAGACAGATAGAAAGATAGATATAGACTGCGATAAAAAGATAGATATCTATGGACTGATATAAGTAGATAGATATGTATAGACTGAGATAGATAGATAGATAGATAGATAGATAGATAGACCGAGAGAAAGAGAGATGAACAGATTCAGAGAGGGAGAGAGAGAGAGAGAGAGAGAGAGAGAGAGAGAGAGAGAGAAATGTATAGACTATGGTAGATAGACATTAACAGACAGAGAGACAGACAGACAGACAATATATATGTGTGTGTATATATATGTAATATAATATATACATATATATATATATATGTGTGTGTGTGTGTGTGTGTGTGTGTGTGTGTGTGTGTGTGTTAATATGTGTAAACATAGATATGCCTAGACTGCGATAACTAGATAAAAAAATGAACACATACACATACCACACAGATATATATATATATATATATATATATTATATATATATATATATATATATATATATATATATAAGAGAAGGGGAGAAGCAGAGAGAGAGAGAGAGAGAGAGCTAGAGAGAGAGAGAGAGAGAGAGAGAGAGAGAGAGAGAGAGAGAGAGAGAGAGAAAGTAAGATGAATAGACTGCGACAAATAGACCTTCAAAAATATGCTTAGGGCTAATTGACACTTAATACCCTCTGTAAAATTCTTAATCTTAACAAAAAAAAAACCCTAATATCTATCTCCTGTCTCTCTCAAACAATTACTGACTTAGTATTATTATTTTATTTTCTTAACTCTAGTTTTCTTTTAGCCCTGTCGGCGGGGTTTAAAATATTCATGACTTTCCCCACCGGAGTGAGGTAAAACCACCCACAACACAAAAAGAGAACGTCTCCGTAGTGTAGTGGCTAACGAGCCGGAATGTGACATGGTAGTAAACTTGTTCGAATACCAGTCGCGCTTGCCTTCGGACTAATACCCTTGGTAATATCTTGCCCTCAGTTATAGGTTAAATAGTACGACTACTGTTCTTCTACAAGGA
Organism: Doryteuthis pealeii; assembly: GCA_023376005.1. Taxonomy (NCBI): domain Eukaryota; kingdom Metazoa; phylum Mollusca; class Cephalopoda; order Myopsida; family Loliginidae; genus Doryteuthis; species Doryteuthis pealeii. Next base: position 1,405,880 of record CM042159.1, on the reverse strand, counting down.
TGGATTCGGCATCAGATAACACACGAAGGTTGATATACCATTAAAAAAGGGATGTTCTGAGTAGGTATTTACCGAACCCATTCGCTATGAGTAGAATGTGACACAAGTTTGTAAGTATGGAGTATATAGCGGGTATTGAACTCGCTATTCAGTAATAAAAAAGTGTTATCCTGGGTATGATGCTAACTATGGCTGTTTTGGGTAATAGGAACAAGACACTGCTGAAGAGAGAAAAATCTAGAAGAAAGTGTCTTGTCCGTTTTACTCGGATGGTTTGGGTGATATGGGACAGGTTGTCGTACAGCTCTTTTCTTGTGGGGTGTTGTTTCCACGTTTTGTTTAGGATTGCACGCAGCATTCTTGCACAGCTCCCATCTAGTTTTTTCTCTTGGCGCTTCGTTAGTGTCCAGGTGGTGCAGCCGTACAGCAGTACAACGGTTTGAAAGAGTTGTTTCTTTAACTTGTCTGTGAGTTTGGATTTCCAAAGGAACCGACTCTTATATATATATATATATATATATATATATATATATATATATATATATATATATATATATATATACTGGAAACATATCACAAACACATCACCCCTGATGATGGCACTTCGAAGTGTCGAAAGTACTTGGGATAAAAACTTCGGTGGATTAATCCACGGATTACATTCAAATGTAAAAGAGGTGGCCAGAAAACTCGAAAAGTTTGTTAATAAAATTATTAAACAGGAGACGTGCATTTTGTTTTATATATATATATATATATATATATATATATATATATATATATATATATATATATATATATATGCAAATGCTTCTACTAAAACTTGAAATAAAAATAGGATATGAACAAATAAGGTTAAGGGAGCAGTAATTTTAGACATATATGTTGAATAACAATACCAGAAAAAATATGGAAAAATTCATTTTTTGGGTTTTTTTCCCCTCGTTTTCAGTAAAAAGGCTATTTTTGAAATTCCAGCCGTTGGTTAGTGCTACGTGCATGCATTCACGCTTAGTGTATTGATTTTTGGAAGGTTGAGCTCTTTCGTCGCCGTACACTTCACTCGTTGCCTGTCTACTTACTTATCTACCACGTCACACCCCGAATTACTTTCCTGCATAACCGAATCATCAGTCTGCAGATTTTATTTGGCCAAACAATAAAAAAATCGCTACGGCAAACGACGGCCACATTTGGGCTTCGTTTTTTTATTCTCAGTCTTTCAGTAAGGTTTTCTCGAATATATATATATATATATATATATATATATAATATGATATAATATATCTTATTATAATGGAGATTGTGTGTTTTTCTGTCTGTAACCGAAACTATATCCCAACTATTCTCTTAGTTATTGACATCACATTCTCCATGATTTTATTTTTATTTAAACTTCAATTATTAATAAAATTGTCTTACATTATTAATACTGTTAACTATGTCTACATACTGGCAACAAGCAATTATATTTATATATACAACAAAATAACGGTTTACAGTGTGAATGGGAAGGCTAATTTGCATATTAATATTAAAAAATCGAATTTAATAAATATGTGCTTAGTATTGTGGATTTCTAATTGTTTGGTTTTATTTTAATGAATATAAGCAAAAATCTCTTCAATGAATCTTAAATGAAATCCATTAACAAGAAAAAATAACTGTCATTTTATTCTTTACTTCCTCTTATAACTAAATACTTAAATTAGAAAAAATAACAATGAAAGACGAGAGTGATGGAAGAGTAAGTTGTAGTTGTTCCTTTTTTTTTATACTCCCTCTGTTTCAAATCTTTTATTATACTCCCTCTATTTCAAATCTTTTTATCTGTATTCTTATTTAGTTTCATTAGCCTTTCTAATTTAATACAATATTTTATTACATTAAAACTTAAATACTTGCACCCGGAGGGTGCATATATTTGCTAGTATAGATAACATATATATATAATATATATATATATATATATATAGATAGATAGATAGATAGATAGATAATATATATATATAGAGAGAGAGAGATAATATATATATAGAGAGAGATAGATATATATATATATATATATATATATATATATATATATATATATATATATATATAGATAGATAGATAGATAGATAATAGATAATATATATATATATATATATATATATATATATTTGACCGAGAAAGATCTAAGAAAATTTTAACTGGATTAGTAAAATATATATATATATATATATATTATATATATATATATATATATATATATATATATATGTACTAATCCAGTTAGAATTTTCTTGTAGATCTTTCTCGGTCAAAGATAGGTAATAACCTTTGCTACTATTCGGTTTTCTAAATCAGCTCTACGTATGTATTGAGCACTTTTATATATTCGTTATTATTCCGACTCATTTGGTTTCTTTCTATTTTTCAGACTGTCAAAATTATGTATATATGTATGCGTGCGTGCGTGCGTGTGTTGAAATGGCTTGATGGTAACGAGAAAGCCGTGCGTACTTTTATCTTCGAACCCCCAAGGCATCTCTCTACGCCACTCTAAGCTTGGATCATTTCCCGTTCGCCGTCAGCTTCACTTGTAAACTAAATCGAAACCTTGGATCAAGAGGAGCGCCAGTGTGTTTAGTGCAAAATAATCGATCTCCAATTTTCGTGCGTTCATTAAATGTATAATAGGTTGTCCGTACGCAAAAATGCGCCGTTGTTAAATCTAACTGCTGCCGGGAAAACAAAACGTTCAATTTTAATAAAGACCATAACAATGAAACGATATTGACAAGGTTTGCCTTTATTACGCTAAATTGGGAATGTTAATAGGAAGAGATATTTAGATCGTTATCAAGCCACCCCCATCACCCCCTCCACTCACTTTCTCCCACTCTCTCTCTCTATATATACATCTATCTATATATATATCTCACACACACTCTCTCTTTCCCACTCTCCCTATCTCTCCCTCTCATATACACATATACACACACACACACACACTCTCTCATTCTCTCTCTCTCTCTCTCTCTCTCTTAATATATATATATATATATATATATATATATATATATATATCCTCCCTCTCTCACCACCCGACCTTATCGGCTATCGCTCCGGAAATATAACATCAATATCCACATACAGCTGATCGATGATACGTTTTGCTAGCTGGTCCACACTTGCCGTGCCAATCTGTAGGTGTCCATCGGACGACATCACTTTAGACTTCATACTTGCTTCTCCAGCATATCTTGTTTATCTTACTTGAAAAGTTTGGTTGATAGGGAGTAAGTGGCCTTACAGCTGCTTTTTTTTTGTAAAATACTGTTTCCAAGTTTTGTTTAAAACATCACACGGCATATTTGTGTACTTCCCCTCTAGCTTTTCTCTATGTGCTACGTTAGAGTCAGGAGGATGGACAAATGCCGCATCCCCAAAGACCTACTTTATGGCGAATTAGTAGAGGGAACCCGACCAGTAGAGACACCATGCCTGCTCTTTAAATATGTTTGCAAGAGGGACATGAAAAGATGACACATCAAGACCAACACATGGGAGGTTTGTGCAGAAGACCGTACGACCTGGCGCCTCTTCATCAAACAAGGAATGAAAAGGAGTGAAAAAGAGAGGAAAAAGGTCACCACAGAAAAGAGAGCCAGAAGGAAGGAGAGACAACAGCAACTCCGGCAAGCATTACTGTTTGTGTGCACTCACTGCACCAGAGATTGCTATTCAAAAATTGGTCTGTACTCACACAGCTGCAGATTTTTAAAAAGTGGACACTACGCCATTGTCTTTAGTAGACGGAAGGATGCCAACATTAGAGTCCAAGCGTACAGTAGCAATGATATGGCCACGGCTACGGTTTTGGAAACAAATTGTTTGCTTTATCTTATCAGTATTTTTTTTGTTTTGTTTGTTTGTTTGTTTGTTTGTTTGCTTTTGCTTTTTTGAGAAGAAATAGATGTGTTTCATGGGCTTCGTGGGGGGGAGATGGTTTTGCGCTCGTCTAGAAAATCATTGTTAAACGCACCGAAGTAGCTGAAATATGCACCGCGTTAGATCACTATCTGAAATGCCTAAGATGACGCTTGGGACGAACCTGAGCCGTAATTTGACCAACAGTTTGTCTCTGTTGGGATAAATCTGGAAAATGCCAAACATCAGGATGTGAATAATTCAGCATCCGGCTCATCTTTACGCATCTTTTCTTTTCTTTTCTTATTCACACATTGTTTGTGTAATCTATTTTTGAACATATCGAGAGTTGGACTGTTAAGTAGTATCACATGCTTAAAAGGAATCTCTTTTATGATAAACCTTCTTATTTTCCCTGCAATGCAACAATTTGCTCGGTCGGTGGGGCTTAGAATAATCTTACTGTAAGTCCCCCCCTATCTCCAAATCGAGTGTCTTGGGTACGACACTAAATTGGATCTGATGGTGAGGCTCCAGTTTTGAAGTTACTGAAAATAACCCCTCCGCACGAGCAGGATGCGACACAAGGTCAATTTCTTAAGCGAAGTTTAACAGGTTGGAATCCCCCCTCCTAGACAGGTTGCCTTACCAAGATTGAAGAGCTCAGTCTGCCCTACTATTTTCCATAGCTGGAGGGAGTATAGTTGGATTCATACTTTTCCCAAGTGTATTAGCGCTATATGAAATGCAAGCAGTTTCGTCTAGGATTTGAACACGGGTCGACGAGTTCATTTCCTACGACTCTAACCATTATGCCACGCGCCTCCACATAAAATAGTTATAATTACAGAAAAACATTTAGAAATTAATCTAATGTCGACATTAAATAACCCATAAGAAGTTTATATGCCGTTAAACAAATAAACTAAATCAAACATCTCGAAATAAATTAAAGGGTGGCATAAGGAGCTGATATGGCATTAAACCAACAAATAAACCAAAACATACATTTAGAAATTAATCAAAGTTCGGCATTAAATAACCCACAAAGAGTTAATATGCCTTCAAAAAATAATCAAAAATTAGACATTTAAAAGTTAATCACATTTCGGCATAAAATAAACCATAAAAACGTTGATATGCCGTTAAAAAATAATCGAAATCAAACATTTAAAAATTAATTACATTTCGGCATTAAATAACCCGTAATGAGTTCATATGCCGTTAAGCAAATAAATCAAATCAAACATTTAGGAATGAACTAAATTTTGGAATCAATTAACCCATGAGGAATTGATATGCTGTAAAACAAATAAACCAAATAACACATTTAAGAATTAATCAAATATCGGCATGAAATAACCCATAAAGAGTTGATATGCGATTAAATAAACAAATGAAACCAAACTTAAAGAATAACAAGTGCAAACAGGCATGAATGAATAAATATACAAGAAAAGATTTGGTCTGAGATTTATAAAGTAGAAAATTAAACATGCAATGAAAAAGTGCAATGTACGTATGCAGAAACGTACGAAATAAAAGAATTATAACGAAGAAGAATAAATTCGGTAATGAATTCCTTTTCGAAAGACTACCAAGACATCCAATTCTCTGAGAACGGAAAAGTCGACAAGAAAATTAAAAAATAAGAAACCAAAGATGTGCAATATCTATGAAACATTTACAACAGTGTATGCCGGAATGCAGGTGAGAATGACGACAACGACTACGATTTTTTTTCATTCTTTTCTTTTTTCTAGAATTCTAAGGTGCAGTAATTTGATGAGGCTATATATGCTTGTGACTATTATCTTTAATAGTGTTTAAGTACATAGTTATAAATGCAGATTCTCCGCTATATTCTCCGACCATCCTTGGTCGACTTTTAAAAAAGCTTTATTCTTTATTTTATTTTATACCACAGTATCATCCACAAATATGTACATACCATTTTCATATATAAAAAAAAGTTAATTTTCTTCTGAACGAAACATAATAGGATTTTATTATTACTACTGGAACACCATACAATAAAAATGTATATAATTAGTTATTATCCAATACCAAACTCTAGACCATTGAATTTCTAAAACCAAAATGGTCAAAGTTGGTTGGGTCATGAGGTCTCTACTCATGTAGTGTGTCTTGGGTAGGAATGACCCGATAGAGTTCATCTCTCTTCTGGTCTGGTTTGAATGCAGACTTTTCCTTCTCCTAGACCAGTTGCCATACCAGGGTTAAAGTGCCAGTTTTTCTACTATTTTACTCATGACTGGAAGAAGAATAGATGAATTCATAACTTTCCCAAGGTATTAGCGCTATGTGAAATATTATCAGCCTCGTTTAGGATTTGAACTCGATTAGCCGAGTCCAATTTCTACGAGAATATCCATTACGTTACGAGTGTCTTCATAATAAGATCAAATGAATGTGCATAAGTAATTTACTTATTTTGTGATTATTACATATTCAAATGGTTGTTGTTTTGTTTTTTGGTTGTTTTTAACGTTATATCCACTCTTTGATTATTTAATGCCATATTATATATATATATATATATATATATATATATATATATATATATGTGTGTGTGTGTGTGTGTGTGTGTGTGTGTGTGTGTGTGTGTTTGTGTGTGTGTGTGTGTGATTTCCTTAATTTTGTGCGTATTAATAAATTGGTAGAAACAATAATTTTTAGAAACAATTTCCATTAGATTTATGTGTATTATAAATGCAACCGCCCTCCAGCATATGATATGATAAGATAAGTTGGGTATTTGTCCTAAGAGAAATTTAAATAATACCGTCGAGACGATCATATAGGTACTAGGGATTGACATGACTAGCCAATTGATTGGATGGGGCTTCTCCGGCCGCTCGTCTAGCCAAAATAAGGGCTAAAGTGGAGTGTTGATTGTCACGGGAGCATTTAATACCCAGATCACAGACTTTTATGGCATTACGGGTCACCCTCCACATCCTTATTAAGAGGGGGTCTAGCTGGCAGGACATTACATATTCAGATTATTAATGCTGTAAATTTAGTTAAAAATCATACGTAATTGTTTAATATTCCAATCGAAATAATAAAATACTGATCTCTTCAGTTTAAAAGAAAATTGCCTTTTTTTAATAAAAAAATGGTGAAAGATGAAAAAATGTGCTAAGAAAATGTGTAAAAAATATCGCATGCAAAATACTCCCGTAAAATGTCGAGGAATATCGACTGATACATTGTGAGAAACGATAAATACGAAGATAATAGTCTTTAAAAAAGATACGTGAAATGCTAAGACTATATTGACTGTAAATCTACGGTGTGTGACAACATGTAAAAAAAGATGAAAATGGTGAAGATGAAAGAAGAAGAAGAAGAAGAAGAAAAAGACGAAGAGGAAGAGGAGGCTGGAAGGAAACAGACCTGCCATTGTTTCTTAAGGACACCGACGAAAACTGGTATTATTCCCACTACATCTGCGTTGCATCTCAAAGATAGTTGGCCATGAAAAGATGTTGCAAAACATCTTCACTAAAAAAAAAAGCAACAACAACAACAACAAAAACCATTGAGAAGAAAGTTGAAGAATCGCAGAAAAGGAATCAGAGAAAAGAAGATTCAAAGAAATTGAACCAAAATAAAAACGAACAAAAGAAAATTTCAAAATTAATGAAAACCTCTACGATAAATCAAAATTAACCAAAAAATCTCCAAGAATTTTTTTTTTAAGTCATAAGAAAAATAGATATACATGAAAATAAAAAAAAGAATCGGTACAAGCAAAAAAAAAAAAAAAAAAAGGTTTGAAGTTTGTTTCTAATTTTTTCTTTCTTTTTTTTTTAGGTGAGTCTAAGATTTTGCAATATTTAGGTTCGTGCGATTTTGCGGTGCGTATATCACGTGACCGAAACGGTCGAATCCATGGAGGGTATCCTTACGTGGTTGATAGAACCGTGGTAATTGATTTGGTTTGGTTTGTTTATTAAGATATCAATGTTCGGCGGAGGAAGCTATTTGCTCAACGACCATTTAGCACATTATTTCTAAAGCCCAACCCTTCCTCATAGCGACACGGGTGTGTGAACCTGGTAGTGTCTTAAGTTCCTAGTAGGGCCACCCAAGTTGGACAGGTCTGGCATCCAGTGGTATTAGGGCCACAATCCTTCAAAATGGACTCTGGTAAAAATTCCAAGAGACGTCTGGATTAGAAACAGGCGGTTACTTTCAGTCCTCTCGTCCCTGCGTCTGTTGGATAATTCACGACAAAAAAAAAGAGTGTCTGCATGCAGGGTTTTGGGGATCGCCTGCGTATTTCCTATGACACTCAATCTTTGAATAGATAGAGCCAGCTTAATCCACCACGGTGAATGCTGGTTAGTAAAACCTTCGTGGGTTATTTAATGAGAAAGACATCCTTGTAATAGAATAGTCATGGTACTATTTAACCCGTTGCAGGAGGTGATAGTTGTGCATTGCTTCATTTTGTGTATGGTTTGAAAGCCGCAAAGATTAAAGGGTAATGGAGTCAAATTTGGAAACTTATACTTTACGAGTTAGAACTGGGCCATAAAGACGTGGAAGGAACCAAAATCATTTGTTGTACGAAAGGAGAAGGAGCTGTTGGTCACAGCACAGTAACCAAATAGTTCAATAATTTTCACACGGGTTACAAGAACCGTAACGATCAGGCAACAATAGGTAGGCTTAAAACCGTGAATCCCGAGGCCGTGCTCCAATCCATGGATGCAAATTCGGCGAACAGCACTTGGAGAGTAAATGTCGAGCTCGTCATTTTACAGTGCAGTGGGGTTAGTCGACTTCACCCCAAAAGCACCTAGAGTTGCCGAAGTGTTCCTCAAATTACCAAAACATTGCAAAACTTTTGACTCAACCTAATGATCAAAACAAAAACAGAAAGAAAAAGAAACACATTTTCAAATTAATGAAAACGTGGAATAAAAATCAAAATGAACCAAAAAAGTCTCAATTTTTTTTTTTTTTCAAAGTCATATAAAGGAAATAAACAAGAAAGAAAAAAAAATGAATCAGTACGAGCTAAACCAATTTGAAAGCTCGCTTTTTTTTTCAATTACATTTCTTTCAAAGTGAGATTTATGTTCATACGTTTTAAGCTAACAACCAATGAAACAATTTATGAAAGTCATTCATAATTAATATTTGAGTAGATTTCTTTCATTTTAATTTCGCAACTACTCGGAACATCAGTCTAAGTTTATTGAAATGAAAGATATAGTTGTAAAAATTAAAAATTAATAAGGCTTGACGGGGTTTAAGGTAATAAAAGTTCAAGATACTTTAAGATACTTTAAAAAGTGCTGTTTTGTTTTGTTTAGTTCTTTGTACTTATCTCAGTAGGAAAAGAAAGAAAGAAAAAAAGAAAGAAAGAAAGAAAGAAAGAAGGTGAAAGAAATTGATTAAAAGAAAGGACGAAGAAAGAAAGAAAGAATCGTGTAAAGAAATTGAAGATGAAAATAAAAGAAAGAAAGAAAGAAAGAAAGAAAGAAAGAAAGGAAAAGGTGTTAGGAGAAAGAAAAATATTTAAGGAAAATTAAAGAAAGAAAGAAAATATGTTAGGAGAATTATAGAAAGGAGGGAAAGAAAGAAAAAGATGTCAGGAGAAAAAAAAGGAAATATGTTAGGAGAATTAAAGAAAGGGAAAAAAGAAAGAAAGAAACATAGAAATAAAAATGAGGAAAGAAAGAAAGAAAATTATGCCAGGAGAATCAAAAAGACATAAAGAAACAAAGAAGATAAACAAAAGAAAGAAAGAAACGTGAAAATGAAGTGAGAAGAGAGAGAGAGAGAGAGAGAGAGAGGGGAGAACGTGTATGTGTGTGAGAGAGAAAGAGATATATAGAGAGAAAGAGAGAGAGAAAAGAGAGAGAGATTGATAGATAGATATATAAATAGAAAGAGAGAAAGTGCGTGTGTATGAATGTGTGTGTGAGAGAGAGATAGAGATGGATAGATAGATAGATTGATAATAGAAGAGAGAGAGAGAGAGAGAGAGAGAGAGAGAGAGGGAGAGAGAGAGAGAGAGAGAGAGAGAGAAAACAGAAAAAAAAGAAAGAAAAAGAAAAGAGACGAAACAAAAAGAAACCAAGAATAAAAGTCTTAAAAAGAAAAATGATCATATAATTATAAAAAAAGAGAAAAAAAAAGATGAAATTGATACAATAAGGTATCCAAGAGTACCAGCCTGGAAAACGCATGCGTCGGATCGGACCTAAGAGAGATCTTCAATTCTAGTAAAGCACATTAAACAAAAAAAAAAAAAATTAATTTGGGAATGAGGCCGCTTCTTTGATCTTACAATGGCCAATGATTAAAAAAATAACGAAAAAAAAAAAAAAAAAAACGTAGGAAAATCATACTGCTTAAGCCGGCAACCAAGTGTGCCGTGGAGAAGAAAATTAACGAATCCCCCATGGACAGGGGGGGATATCCGATACTGTTAAGTCGTGCAGTGTCACGTAAAGTGCGCGCTTGAGACTCCACCTCTTTTAGTATCAAGAGAAATCAGGATTAAAAATGTCCGTTCACCTATATTCGGTAGTGTAAGTACGTATGCGTGTGTATGTGCACAGGCGTATATATGGGTGCGTATGCACGTGTGTGGTTTGATTTGGGGGAGGTTAATTCAAGGGGGTGTGGGTTGATGCTGGATAACATTGTGAAACTTTAGAGCATTCATTTTTGTCTGAATTTTCTTAAGTGAGGATTTTTTTATTACAAACATTGATGTACTAGGAAAAGTGTCTTCATTCGAATCGTTATATATATATATATATATATATATGGTAAGTTTATTAGTCGACGCGGCAGTGCTTCGATCTGTTAAGTAGATCTTCTTCAGGGCATTTGTTGATATAAGGAAAAGTAATAAAAATTTTATCACAGAACAACGAGAAAAACTGCGATAATCCTTGTTTGTCAATCTGTTCAAATTTTGAAGTTTGAAGAAGGAACGCTGGAAAGGTGGACGGTTTGAAATATGACGTCAAATATTCTTCTTTTATGGTATGATATATATATATATATCCTCACTATAGACACACACACACATATACACACACACACACACACACACACACATATATATATATATATGTGTGTGTGTGTTAAAACAGTTAAAACTCCTCCCCATTTTGTAGGTGACGATAGCCGAGTAGTTAATCTGTCCGACTGATGCTGAATCAATCGGGTTTCTATCCCGGTCGTAGGTACCTTACAAATGTCTAGCCACACTGGAGAGATGTGATACATAGAGACACGGTGTCTGTGGATGACTGTATATATATATATATACCTTTTAAAAGTTCATCATGTATACATGTAAAAAAACAATCGAAGCGAATTTAACCAGAAGGTGGTTTTCACGGAACAGATGG